>JAASFW010000254.1:0-26891 GCA_023334005.1 Globisporangium orthogonon | reverse complement strand
GTTCGGCATCTTCAGAGCTTCCTCGAGATAAGCGTCTTGGTTCATATCGATACACTGCAGCAGCTCACCGCGCGAGAAGATGATTGCGTGGTTCTGGTTCTCTGGCTTACCCTCGCCGACGATCGGGTCGCCAGGAAGCTCCACGCGGTACACCTCCGCGATTGCGTCAGCCTGCGAGCGGATGAGCACCGAGTAGAATTTGGGCGGACCCTCCTTCATCTTCTTCGGACCGTCCACGTATGCAATCCGCAGGCTCGGGTGCTTCTTCAGCAAGTACTCGAGGTCCGACGCCTGCTGGCGCTGCTCGTCCTTCTGCTTACCATAGATCTGGCACGTGCACACGTAGTTGAACTTGAGCGCGACCATCTCGTCCAGACGCTTGCACTTGTTGCACGGGCAGCCGAACTGATGCATCACTTCGTTCTCGCAAATCTCGAGCCAGTGAAGGAACCGAATCGCGTCCTCGTGGTACATCATGCCGCGCACCGTGCGCGCAAGCGTCTGACCGCGGTAGCTCGCCCACAGCTGCACCTCCTCCGGATACTTCTTCAGCGCCTCGTCTACGTCCTTTGCCTGCAGACGTTCCAGCAGGTTCTCGAACTCGAACGGGTAGATCGTCTTCAGGTAGTAGATCAGCTTGATGCTGTCGTCGTTCTGGGAGGTCAGCTCCTTGATCGAGTACATCACGATTTCGTTGTAGTACGGCGTCGAGATGGTCAGCGAACGGATCTTGCGGATCGACTTGGCGTCCGGCATGTCCATGAACAGCGAGTTCGCGAAGAAGCGCAGACGACGGCGCCCTTCATCCGAACGCGGCTCGGCGTCAAAGTTGTCGACCGTCAGCAGCTGGTACGCACGCGAGACAATGTCCAGCGCCGCCTCCGAGTTCACCAGGCGCTGGAGCTGCACGTTTGCGTACGTCTGCGCACCGCCAGGGAAGAAGAACGAGTTCTGCTTCAGCGGCGTGTCGTTCAGGAGCTGCACAAGGTTCTCCTGCTTCGACAGGATCTTCTTCATGCAGTTGAGCACGGCTTCGACCGAGTCGATCACCTTGTACAGCGCGCGCTGGAACTTGATGCTGTTGTCGCCCGTGTTCTTTGGCACCTCGAGCAGCGCCTTCATCAGCTCAGCCGCCGCGGAGCGGCACTGGTGCAGCGTCTTCAGGTTCAGACCCTTGAGCACCGACTGCTGCGCAGCCATCTCCTCCATGAACTCGAAGCACTCGTTCAGGTCCTTGTGCTCATCGCCAAGGAGGAACCGCACCACCTGCGACGAGAACTTGTACGACCCCAGAATCGACTCGATGCGCAGATCGTCCTTCAGCAGGCGCTCGCGCATCGTCGTCTCAATCTTCTGCAGCGTCTTGTCCTTCTTCTTCTTGTCCGAACTCAGCTTCTCGTACACTGCGGCACACTCTGTGATAATGTCCAGCGACTCGTCCAGCTTGCCCGCCGTCAGGAACGCCGGAGGGTACAGCTTGCGGTCTTCGGCGCCCGCCGAATCGATCAGGTAGCTCAGCACGTTCAGCTCGCGGTCACTGATCACGTCCGCTTCGCGCAGACTCACCAGGCACCGGTTCCACGCCATCGCGAACGGGATCGTGCGCTCGAACTCGGCGCCAGACACGCCGGTCACCGAGCCGATCATCGACCCGCGGCCCTGCGACGACGCATCGTCGTCCTGGCCATTTGGAGTCTTCACCTCGCTGTACAGGTCGCCACCATGCTGCTCCAGAAGGTTCGAGTACATCTGCGCCTTCACGGTCAGCGGCTTGATCCCGTCCGCCATCGACACGCGCTCGAAGTGGCGCACGGGCATCACAACCTCTTCCTTCTCGCCCTTCTTCGGCTTCTTCTTCTTCTTCTGCTTCTTGCCGTCCGCACCCGTCTCGTAAATGTTCGGCACAATCTTCTTGTTGAACATGCGCGGGATCGACTTGAACGACAGTCGCAGCACGCGGAAGGAGCGCAGCTCGCCGATGCGCAGGTTGAAGCCTGCGAACGAGCCGAAGATCACCGAGAGCAGCGAGTAAAAGATCTGCGCGTCGTACATGAACACCATGAACGCCGGGATCCACAGGAACAGGATGTACGCGATGTTGTGGAACGTCAGCTGCAGCATGAAGTTCGAGTACGGCAGGTACGAGTCTTCGCGCGCATACCAGATGAACAGCGACGTCTCCACGAGACTCTTCACCATGAACTGGTAGTCGAACGTCAGCTTCACGAGAAAGAGCAGCACCCAGAAGCACGAGTAGCGGCACCACGCCTTGATCGGCACCGGAAGCGAGCGCCCCACGTAGCCCGACCCGATGCCGGAGAAGAGCTTGTTGAAGATCTCGCACACAAAAACCAGCACCACCATGGCACCGCCTCCCAACATCGCGAGCGCGCCCATGTCCTGGCGAACCTCGATGTCCTTGCTGTTCGACGCATCGCCCTTCATGAAATCGTCCTCCGAAATCACTTTGTTCTTCCCGACTGTAATCAGTCCCGAGATGAGCTCGCCGATCTTGCCGTTCTGGATCAAACTCTTCACGTCCAGCTGGCAGATCTCGCAGTTCAGTCGGCCAGGGCCGGGCTTCTTGATGATCTTCTCGACATTCTGCCTCCAATCCGGAACACAAAGGCTCTGGTCGTACTTGCTCGTCACATGGACCGCGGGGTTATCCGAGTCGATCTTCTCGGTAAAGCCCGTCTTGGAGAAGCAGGTCGTCAGCAGGTCGATGTAGCAGCCGCACCGTCCGGTCGACTTCTGGATGCAGTTCGTGAACGGCACCTGCTCTAGCACGGACTTGAAGTCGATCGGGATCTTGCTGAACGTTTCGCCTTCGATGTACGTCATACCGAGGCAACCAGCAAGCATCGGACGAACACACGCGGCCTTCGTATCCTCGGCGCCAGAACCAGATGCATCCTCGTCCGAAGCTGTCTCGTTGTGCTTGAGCGTGGACGACGCCGTGAAGTTCTTGCCGAACACGACGAACTCGCGCGTCCCGTTGTTCGACGCGATGTCCACTCCGTACAAAATCGGCGTGTCCGGGCAGAACATGACCATGTTGAGCGAAAAGCCAACCACCGCGAAGAACAGCGCGCAGTTGAAGAGGAAGATGCGGCGGAACGTCACGAGCGCGCGCAGCCACGTCCGGTTCTCCGTGAACGACTTCTTCACCACCTTCGGGTGCCCCTTCTTGTCGACCTCGCCGAATGCCTCGGCGATCGTCGTCGTATTGTACTTGAGGCACTTCTTGGTCCAGAAGAACTCGTTGAAGTCGTCGTAGTTGCGGATCTCGCCGTGAGGCGCGCGCGCACCCTTGGCCGTCTTCTTGTCGTTGTCCTTCTTCACCTCGTTGTACATCGGGCGGATGACCTCGACGAGGAAGTCGCCCGGCTGCTTGTCACCGCCGCGCGACGTCGCCTGCGGGAGCATGTTGTGCAAGATGAAGCAGAGGCACTCGGGCACCTGACGGAAGTTCCCCGCCTCGCCCCAGATCAAAAAGAAGAGCACGATGTCTACGAGCGGGTCGCTCGAGAACGCGGGCTTCGTCGAAAGGTACTTGCACCACTTGGTGTAGTTGGCGAAGATACGGCCGTGGAAGCGCTTGATGCCCTTGTTCGCGAGCTCGAGCTCCTGCTGCGGGTCGCGGCGCTGGTCCGGGTTCTCCTCCTGACCCTTGGCCGGCTCGTCCGACTGCTCCTTGAAGTTCGTCAGCAGCAGCATCACGTGCTCGCGCTGGTTCTCGACGTTCGACTCCTGGAAGCCGAATGTGCGCTTGAGAGAGTCGAAGATGTTGCCGACCGCGGACGAGCTGGTTGAGAGAGAGAGAGAGAGTGAGTGATGATATATAAATCAGTCCATCGAGCAGTTGTAGTGGCGATAGCGATAGGGTGTCAAACTCCACACAAGCAAAAGACCTAGCACGCACTTGTTGAGCAACTCGACGATCGGGTTGTAGATCGGCGGGAGCTTGTCCATCTCGAGGATGTTGTACTTGACGACCTTCTGGCCGCCCGGGCCACTCGTCGTGCCCTTCTCGCGCTGGCTCCGGATCATCTTGACGTAGCGGTTCATCTTGTTGTTTAGGCGCTGACTCGCATCACGCTCCTCCTGCGTCGGGTACTCGATCGCGAGTGCCTGCTCCATGATGGTGACAGCGCGCCCGAGCTTCTCCTCGGCGGCCGGCAGGTTGGGCGGCGTCGCGTTCTGCAGCGCCACGCCGGCATTCACGAGCTCCATGGCCTCATCGCAAAGCTGCTTCTGCTGGCGCAACGCCTTGCTCTGCAGCACGTCGTCGCTCTCGCCTCCGCTGTCGTCGCCACGGCCCATGATTGCTCGGGTCCTAGCGCTGCGGTCTCACGTCCGGTACGCGGCTGAGCGCGCGACTCACCGACTGCGATAGAGGCGACGAGAGAGGTGTGCGCCTATACACGAGCGCACGCTCGGCAGCCCAGCGACAAGTGCGCGGGTTGTCGTCCGTCGGGCTGTCGGGCGTCCGTCTCCGTCTCGCGCGCGAGCGAGCGAGCGAAAATGTGCGAATGAGCGCCAGGATCAGCTGGCGGCGCTGTCTTTCCCGGAGACAGTGTGAATGACTGGCAGAATGTATAGTGGCCTGTGTTGGGAGCAAAAGTAGAGGGCTGGGTGAACTGGAGATTGGACTTTCATGCAGCGAGCGCGAGCGAGCAAGTCGAATGATAGCAGAGCGAGATCCTTTTCCAGCGGCCTGTTAGAATCGATAACTCATTTTTATAAGCCCGCATATATTTCGATGTGGTTACAGCCTTTCCAATAGCATACCCTCTTGAATGCGCATAGGCGTTGATCGTTTTCGAGAGAGAAGCCAGGTGCGATATTTTTAGCCAAAAATCAACTGTATTGGTTATCAACGCCGACTTCTACGACAAAGCAGCGAACCCATTTATCTGCCGATCGAGAAAATCGATCCCAGTCGGCGAGCTCGACGCCGTCTCCGCCACCTGCGTGCCTCTCGATGACTTCATGCTCTCTGCCCGCATCAGCCAATGGCTCATGACTCAAACAGGGCTGTACCACCGCCACCACCACCACAACCACCATCATCATTATCCGCTATCTAACGTACAATTTCGACCCGTTGAGTCCGTCGCGCATCGCGACGCCAGAGTCCGTCTCGAAGGACCAATCAAGAGTTCGAGCGATCGCGATATGTAGAGAGCGCCTGGCGCAGCAGATCGACGAGATCGATGATCTGATGGTCGATGCTCTCTTCTCGCCCAGACGTCCCGTCCTCCTGCCGGTGAGGGCGGCCACGCACCACGCGCCACGCACGTGTGCCGGTGCTGTGTCAAACGGAAGCTAAAAATAGCTCGAAAGTCAACTTGTAACCTCCAGAGTACATCCCATCGCCAAGCTCACATGACTCGAGCCCGCCGCTATGGCCGACGCCTCTGACGTCGCTCTCGCCGCCCCTGACGCCACACATGCCGACCGCGTGCGCTGGCCGATCAACCGTCTGAGTTACGAGGAGCTCACGCCCGCGGAGCTCGCGGCGGTCGCGCAGCTCTTCGCCGCGCGCGACGATGCGCCGCTGCTAGTCCAGTGGGTGCTCGAGCACTCGGCACGAGCCAGCGGTGGCGGCGGCGGCAGATTCCGCGCGCGGCTCGCGGTTGTCTCAGCGTTCCGCGTGTGGCTGCTGCGGCGCCGCACGCGACAGCCCTTCGGCGCGCGGCTAGTGCGTTGCCGGGAGCTGCAGCTGCTGCACGTGCGCGCTGTGCGCGTGCTGCGCAGCGCGACCACGACGTCGCTGCACCTTCTCGCGGCAGACGCGCAGGAGCTGCATGTAGACCCGGGCGTGCACGCCGAGAGTTTCGCGCGGCTACTCCAGCGGCTGCTGCACGCGCTGCGCCTCGTGTTCCCAGACAAGCAGTTCCCGACGATCTCGCTGCCGCCGCAGTGTCCCTGGGAGGAGTTCTTCGCTGGCGACAGCGACAACAATGACGCCCGAGACGGAGCGCTGCGCGGCCAACCCCAGCCGTGCCGCCCGAGCCGCCAGCTCTTCGACGCCATGATCACCGCCTACCGCGCGTTCTGTGACGACCTCGGCGTGCCGTATCGCACGAGCGTCACAACGCGACTCGTCGAGTGTGCCGGCGCCAGTGTCGACTTCCAGTACTGCCTCGCCTTCCCACCGGGTGTCGACGGCTACCACCACCACCAGCAGCAATCGTCCTCTCTCTGGCAACACCTCACGATGGGCTCCAGCTCGTCCGCTTCGGCGGCGGCCAGCGCGGCGATCCAGCTGCGAGAGGTGCAAGCGCTCGCGCGCACGCTCGAGCACTGCCACTGCTTCGACGGCATTTGCGTGTACGACCTCGCGATGAACGACGTGGGCATGAGCGCGCTCTTCCAGGCGCTGCTGTCGCCTTTCTCGGCCATCAAGGCGTTCGCGCTCACCAACGTCACCCTGAACGCGCGCTCGCTGCGCACCCTGCAGCACGTCGTCCTGCAGTCGACAGTCAAGCGCGAGCAGCAGCAGCCACTGCAGCTCCGGTGTCTCGACTTCTCGTTCAACAGGTTCTCGCCGGCGATGGCCAACGAGCTCGCGACCATTTTTGAGCTGCTGCCGAACGCACTCGAGGTGCTCCAACTCGAGCAGTGCACGCTATCCGCCACGTCCAGCTGGCGCGTGCTGCATGCGATGAAAACGAACGCAGCGTTCTCGTCGGCACTGCGGGAGCTCAACTTGTCCGGGAACCAGCTCGGCGAGGAGGGTACGCGCGTGCTGGCGAGCTGGATTAGTGGTGCGTTCGCGCTGTACCACCTCGATGTCTCGCAGACAGCGCTGTGCATGAACATGTTCATCCAGGCGCTGCGGCAGAACAGTCTGCTCCACGAGTCCTCGCTCCGCGAGCTCGATATCTCGTACAACCGCATGCGAACACAGGCGAGCAAGGACCTCGGCTGGATCCTCAGCAAGACGCAGAGCCTCTCGACGCTGTTCTTGCGCGGGATGCAGCGCCAGTTCAGTCCGCGAATGCCGTCGTTCCAATCGATGGCTCACAGTTCTTCGAAGCATAGCGTATCAATGCACGGTACTGACCGCTTCCGCTCATCTAGGGGATTCAAGAAGCTGTACCTGAAGAGCATCCTCGCTCCGATGTTCCGCAACACCGGCCGAGCGCTGCCGTGCCTCGTCGACTTGAGCGAGAACGATCTGAGCGGCGACAAGGCTGCCTTGCTCGCACAGCTGATCGATGAGTCTCCGTTCGTCGGTCGCACCTCACTCCGCCTTGACCATACGCAGCTCCATGACAAATCTGTGCGTGTAGTTGGCATTCGTGCCTGCTTGTTCGTGGCGTGAAGCCGACAGTACTGATCGTACTCGCTGCTCTGTGTCGACTAGTCAATTCTGCTGCTGCACTCGCTGCGAAGCTGCCGAACGCTCGCCTCGCTCAGCCTCGAAGGCAACGGATACGTGAAGCGCAGAACCCGGAGTAGCTTGCAGCGTTTCCATGACAGAGCGTCCTCCGCACCTCCCGGCCCACCGAGTTCGCTGGAGGTCGCGGCTGCGAACGCACTCGCGCATCTCCTCGGTGGGAAGAGCAACGGAGATCAAACGGAGCATGCCAAGCACCTGTCGCTCAGCGACGTGCGTTCGTCTTCCAAGCTGGTGCCGCTTAAAGAGCTGTGTCTCAAGAGCGAGTCCTCGATGATCTTCGGTGTGCATGTGATCGCATCAGCTGTGGACGCTCTAGCATTTAACGAGCGCCTCCAGGTGCTAGATGTGTCAGGAAACGAGTGCGGCGACGTGCTTGCGAGTCGGCTCGGCGCCATGTTGCGCACGAACCGGAGTCTGCAGCTTCTCTTTTGGGATGACAACTTCACCACGGTCGACGGCTTCTTCCAGTTCTACGACGGGCTGCTGCACAACCCAACACTCGTGATGGTGCAGATGCCGATTAAGGACACTCGGAGAGTACGTTCGCATCGATGCCGCGTCTGGATGCGAGTGCGAGCGCCGAGATGAGCTGCACTGTTCCTCATTGGTGCTGACTGTGTAATTGCACACCCTAGATCCTTGAAGAGCAGAAGGACCCGCCTCGCGAGAAGCTCTTCAGTGTCCTGGCTAAGATCTTCAAGATCACCGAGCGCAACCAGACCACTGTCCGCGATGCCATGCTGCGCCGCACTCGCCATCAAGGTCAGCGCGTGTCAACCCAGCAGTCTTCGGGTGCCTTGATGCCGTTGCCACATCAAGAAGAGGCTGCTGCTGCGGAAGACAACCAGGACGATCTCCAGCTCGAGCTGCTGGGTGAGGAGGAGAAGAGGAAAGAGACACAAGACCGCAACTCGCCAGAAGTTGACTCGCTCATATCGAAAGATCCTCAGCAGACTATCCCCAGCGAGAACGCGATTGACGAAGGCAATGGAGGCATCGACACCGTCGAAGATAGCAGCGAGGTGGCAGTGTCTCCGCCGAGATCTCCAGCTCAAGCAGCAAGTGGAGAAGGGGAAGACGACAGCGCCAAACGTTGGAGCGGAGTTCTCTCGGAAAGCACGAGCTCGCGGTATCCTTCAACGATGAACTCGTGGAGTCGCGCGAGCCGAACCGAACTGCTGCGCACCTCCTGGACGCAACTATCGTCGCTGAGTCCATCGCTCTCCCCTTCCTCTCTCACATAGGAAAGCACTGCCACTGCAATAAACAAAGTGGACACCTTCCTCTTGTCTAGTTGCCTGCTTGCCTCGCTCTCCGTGATGGCAGCCATGTATCAAGCGCTCGCTCTCACTTCGTCGACGCGCCAGGACGCATGCTCTGCAGGAATGAGCTGAGGCTGCTCTTCACCGCAGTGACGGCAGCATCTGGGGCTTTCTTCTTCTTCTTCTTTTTCGGACCGTCGAGCAGCTTTCTCGGCGGACTCGCAGGCGCCGCGAACACACTCGTTGGCTGCGACGCCGTCACTTGTACCGAGGTCGTCGCTGCTGCTACTGAGAGTTTGCTCGGCGCCTCCGATGCTACTTCACGTGTCACCACTTGCTGCTCTTCGGTACCTGCATCATTGTTCTGCATCGGGAGACTGGCGGCAACTGGAGCAGCCGTCGCAGGTCCGGTCTTCGCTCGCTTCGCATCGGGTCCAGTGGCTTCCGCTTCCCACAGACATAGCACAGGCGGCGTTGCCGTCGTCAGCCAAGGCTGCACCGAACGTCACGTTTTTCGCGCTTTCGCGTCATAGAACCACCATGCATACCCGTGGTCTCCGCCGGCCGCTTCTTGGACTTAGGCTTCGCCACCTCCGACGCACCGCAGCGCACATTCGCATGCGAGCACCGGCGGCACGTCACACGCTGCGCACCCGAGTATCCACCCCACGCAGCAACCCATTTCGTCAGACTCTCCAGCCACCCAATCACCCAACGACGACACAGCAGGGCAGCCGCACCACGACGTTCACAAGGCGCTGCGGCGCACCAGGTGCCGCGTCTCTGCGCCGTGCGCGTGCCAGCCTGCGGTTGACCGGCGCCTGGCTGCCCACCGACTGCACGCGCACATCCGCCGAGACACTTGGCACCAGCAGCGCGGCGCAGCGCTCGCAGACGAAGTCGAGCGCTGGGCGCGACAACTCTGCGCGTGCGTCGCGCACCAAGTGCACGGCCGATGCGCTACCGGGGCCACGCATGCAGTAGTGGAGTTAGCTCGCCGAGGTGAGCTGAGCCTCATTCGATTGCACAGGTGGAAGAGCGGAACGACGCACGTGAGCGAGTGCGCGAGCGCCGCGCTCGTCGGCAGCAGCGCGTGCGCCGCCTGCCAGAGGAAGCCGATGCGCCGCTCCAGCTGCTTGGCGCCGCCGCTGCGCAGCTTCAGCTCCGGCACCAGCAGCTGCTCCATCGACGGCGGCGTCATCGGGAGCTCCTGCGTGCCTGCCGTTGCTGTTGGTACAATAGTCACTAAAGCGAGTTGGTGGGCAGTACTGCTTTAAGACACAAACTGCTAATTCGAGCCACTCATCGCATTGGTCGGATCCAAGCATGGGGCGGCAGCCTGGTCACCGCCAGCGCGGCGCTGGCACCGTCACGGTGTCCAAGGGCGAGGTGCGCACTTCGCTTCGGTGTATGGAAACGACCTCTCTATCGCTGCTAACAGCCGTCTCCGCGTGTCCAGACCGAGCGGCAAGGCGTGGTCTGCAAGGAGTGGCAGCGCACGCCTGTGCAGCTGCTGCACGAGTACTGCCAGGCCAAGAAGCGGCGGAACCCGCAGTTCCCGCGCGTTCGAGCGCCCGAGGGCCGCATGCGCGTGCGCTGTGTGCTGCCGGACGATAAGAACGCGGCGAAAGACCTGGCGTTCTGTCCCACGCAGGACTTCGCGACGCTCGACGAGGCCAAGCACTGCGCCGCGCTGCTGGCGCTGCGCCACGTCGAGCCGCTCCGACCTTTCGAGCGCAAGCTGCCGGATCCGTACCGCGAGCTCTGGCTGGCGCTCGCCGCTGCTGCAACGGGTGCTGCTGGAGCTGGCGGTGGGGGCGCCAAGGCGGGCAAGAGCGGCGCCAAGAAGCCAGCGGCGAGCAAGCAGAGTGATGCCGCTGCTGCTCTTTCTCCAGCAGCACCAGCAGCGGGCAAAGAGAGCGACGAAAACGAGTTCGATATGTGGGGGGACACTCCGGACGAGCCGCTCGCGGCAGCCGCCAAGCCCGCGAGGACGCTGCCGACCGAGCTCACGGCCGACCGTTCGTTCGCGTCGCACGCCGAGTTCGAGAAGGCCAAGCTCGAGCGCGTGCAGGAGCGCAACAAGAAGCAGCGGCAGCGCGAGAACCGCGAGCGCGCGAACCTGCACAAGCAGGTGTTCATGAGCGCGGCGTGTCGGGAGATGATCGAGCAGGTGCTGCGCGGTCTCGGCACGATCACCGGCTCGGGCGACCTTGGCGATGGCGCGTCAGGAGACGCGAGTGCTGCGAGCGACGAGGCTGCACACGACGCGTTCTTCGCGCAAGTGTCGAAACAGCTTCGCTCGATCGGGTTCACGGCACCGCAAGTGCAAGGCGCACTGCAGGCATGCAAGAAGGATCCGGACCACTCGGACGACGAGTTCATGACCATTATCTACGACTGGCTCTGTCTGAATGTGCCAGAAGGAGACCTCCCGAAGGGCTTCAACCCGGAAGGTACGCAGCTGGACGTGGTGCTCTCGGGGAGCCACGACAAGAGCCAGTCGGAGCTCGAGCAGACAGCCATGTCCCCCGTGCTGGTGCAACGGTTGATGAAGTACGGGTACGACCGGCGGGACGCGCTTTCGGTCGCGAACGAGTACCTTCGCAGCCACCCGGACGACGCAGGGAACGAGTCGCCGTCGCCTGAGCTTATGCTCTCGTTGTTGCGAATGCTACATCCGCATCAGATCAGGCACTTTGACATTGAGAGGACAATAGCACTGGACGGACTCCCAAGTGAAGACGAGGTCGCTGCACAGCGTCAAGACGAGATCTTCGCGCTCGAAGCAATTTACGCTGACAGGTTCCGGGTGCAGCAGCTAAGTGATGACGAGCACACGGAGCTGCTGGTGCTCCAAGTATCTGACGACGTCCAGCTCGAGATCTTCCTTTCCGGCGACTCACGGTATCCGTTCGAGCTCCCTGTTATCGGACTCACGACATCGAACCCGTTCTTGCAGCCGTTTCTGGTGTTCACGTGCGGTAGCGTGCTGAAGAGTTGTTCAGGAACACTCGGCGAGCCGATGATTTACGACATCTGTGTCGCGGTGGACACGATTCTGGAAGAGTGTGCTCAGAAGAAACACGCACCGTCGAAGGTCGTGCTCCTGCCGCACGAACCAGCGAAAGAGTCGTCAGCAAAGAAACAAGGTGGTGCATCTTCTACACCACCTCCTGCACCTTTTGGTCCTGCGTCCAAGTCTGAAGCGAAGGGGAAAGGAAAGAGATCGCTCAAGAAGCGCAGTGAGAACCGACAGTCGGAGAAGAAAGTGGATCCAGCGACCGTGAAGCGCTTGAGTGACAAACTGCTCCAGCTTCGACGCGAGAAGGAGGGCAAGGCGGACTTCCAGCAGATGTTGCGCGCTCGCGCGAAGCTCCCCGCTGCTGCGGAGACGGACAGCGTGATCGAGCACCTGAAGCACAACCAGGTGCTGCTCGTGTGCGGCCAAACAGGGTGCGGCAAGACGACGCAGGTCCCGCAGTTCATCTTGGACGACTACGTTCTGAACAACCGCGGCGGCGAGTGCAACATCATCTGCACCCAGCCGCGTCGAATCGCTGCGATCGGCGTGGCGACGCGCGTCGCGCAGGAGCGGTGCGAGGACATCGCAGACGTGGTCGGCTACCAGATCCGGATGGAGGCGAAGAAGTCTGCGAACACGCGGCTTTTGTTCTGCACGACCGGCGTGTTGCTTCGCCGTCTGCTATCAGACAGATCGCTGTCTGGCGTACGTTCTTATCGTATCGTATCGCATTGGATGCGATACTGCTTGCTGATTCCGTTGTGATGGATATCTCACGTGTGGTGCTGCATCAACATCTTTGCGCTGCAGGTCTCGCACATTATCGTGGATGAAGTGCACGAGCGCAATATCGACACAGACTTCCTGCTCTCGATCCTCCGTGACCTGCTCCCGAGACGCCCCGACCTGCGCCTCATCTTGATGAGTGCGACGATGAACTCGGATCTCTTCGTCAACTACTTCTCGTACGTTGTATGCTTGGTCCGTGTTCTGTGTTAGTTGGCGAAGTTGCAGTCTGCTAACGTAGTTGTTGGCATCTTTGCCTGTCTTTTGTTAGCTCGGTGTCGAGGTCACCATGTCCAGTGCTCGACATCCCAGGGTTCACGTATCCCGTGAAGGTCAACTTTCTCGACGACATCCTTGCGATGATGTCTTACGACGTGCCAAAGAAGCTGCTCATCGAGAAGAAGAAGAAAAAGTCCGAGGGTGAGGACGCTTCGGTCGAAGCAACTAAGCGTCTGCACGAGCTGTCGCCTCAGGAGCTCGCGGAGCGCATCGACGACTCCCGTATTGACTACGATCTTGTCGCAGCCCTTGTGACGCATTTGGTCGAGAGCGGAAAGACCGATGGCGGTTCGATCTTGGTGTTCCTGCCGGGCACAGCGGAGATCAAGCGGCTGATCGAGATGCTCATGCACTCGAGCCAGATTGCGAGCAAGGTCCTGGCGCTGCCTCTCCACGGCTCGCTCTCCGGCGCAGACCAATCGCTCGTGTTTCGCGCCGCACCGAAGGGGAAGACCAAGATCATCGTGAGTACCAATATCGCTGAGACCTCGATCACGATCAACGACATCACGGTCGTCATCGACTGCGGCAAGGTGAAGGAGATGGTGTACGACAGTCGCCAGCGGCGGTCGCAGCTTCTTGACTGCTGGGCGGCACAGGCTGCGTGCGACCAGCGTAAGGGTCGAGCGGGGCGTGTGCAGGCGGGGACGTGCTACCGCGTCTTCTCGCGCAAGCGGTTCGAGGCGATGGACAAGCAGCTTGCTGCCGAGATCCACCGGGTGTCCCTGGAACAGCTCTGTCTCCAGATCAAGAAACTCGGTCTCGGGTCGATCAAGGGCTTCCTCGCGAAGGCGATCGAGCCGCCCAAGCAGGAAGCAATCGACGCGGCCGTGCAGGAGCTCGTCGAGATTTCGGCGTTCAAAGTAATCAGCGCGGACGACGACAGTTCTAAGAAGCGACATGTAGAGGCTGAGGAGGTGAAGCTGACTCCTCTCGGCAACCACCTGGCGATGCTGCCGCTGGACGCGCGTATCGGCAAGTTCCTTGTGTACGGCTCGATCCTGCGATGCATCGAGCCGGTGGCGATCATCGCGGCGTGCATCTCGAGCAAGAACCCGTTTCTCATGAGCATGTCGGACCCCGAGTTGCGTGAGAAGCAGGAGGCGCTCAAGAAGGAGCTGAACAACAACTGGAAGAGCGACCACTTGCTGCTGTGGAAGGTGGTGGAGCAGTACAGTCCGCTCAAGGGCCAGAAAATGCGTCGAGGCTTCTGCAAAGACTTTGGGCTCTCGTTCGACACGCTGGAGAGCATCCTGGACCTCAAGAGCCAGTACCTACAGCAGCTGGGCGACATCGGGTTCTACGAGTCGCGCAACGCCGAGAACTTGAACTCGAACTCGAGTGTGCCCCGCATCGTCAAGGCCGCACTGTGTGCAGGTCTGTATGGCAACGTCGCGCAGGTTGTGTACCCGGAGCAAAAGTACTTCCAGTCCGCGCACGGAGTGTTCACAGAAGAGCACGATGCGAAGAAGATCCGGTACTTCATCAAGTCTCCAATAGACGAGGCGGAGCAGCAACAACAACAACGACCAAATGGCGCACAGTTTGTCCCGCGTGAGCGCGTGTTCTTGCACCCGTCGTCGTGCAATTTTGTGCAGACGCAGTACGACTCGCCGTGGCTGCTGTACACGGAGATTGTGCAGACGTCCAAGCTGTTTGTGCGCGAGAGCACGATGGTAAACCCCTACGCGCTGCTCCTCTTCGGCGGCAAGCTCGAGGTCGTGCACGAGAAGAACCTGCTGCGGCTGGACAAGTGGATCCAGTTCAGCGCCGTCGCGCGCATCGGTGTGCTGATCAAGGCGATCCGCAAGCACCTGGACCAGCTGTTGATGGAGAAGATCGAGAACCCGGCGCTCGACATCGCGCAGAGCGAGCTCGTGTCGGCGATCAGCCACCTGCTGAAGACTGAGGGCATGTGAGCTGGCTAACACGGTCGTGCAACGCGTCGAAGCTAGCGCGGACAACAGATATTGTATGTTGGAACAACTCAGCTCGTAAGTTGATCGGGAAGCCCTTCGATTCGAGATAAATAGGATGCGCGTGCATGTTCGGTGCATACTCGATGCAGGGGACGCTGGTCCTCTTGTCTGGAGCTGCAGTTTGATGAAGGACCGGATGGTATGGTTGGGAAGGCTCTGCTCGCGCTCGAGAAAGCCGCCTTGATCTCTCGCATCGTGAGATGGTTAACACTGCTGTCTCCAGTATGCAGCACTGCACTCAGCAGTTGTCTTGATCAGCTATCTGCCTCCGCCCACCGCTCTATGTGATTCTTGGTCGTAAGTGTGAGTGGGCTGGAGTCGCCCATCGCCGTTTCCCGAACGAGTCTATTGCCGACCTGCGAGCGAGCGTGTGTATGTGCCTGCGCTCCGCACGCGGCGCTCAGTCCTCGTAGTAGAGATACTCTCGACACACGGGGCACTTGGCGTCGCGGTTCTTCCACTCGAGCAGGCAGCTCATGTGGAAGTTGGTGCGGTTCATGCCGCAGTTGCACAGCGTCCGCACTTTCGGGTTCACCTGTTCGTAGATCCAGCGCCTAAGATCGCCTGTTTCTTCCCTAGCTGATTGACGAAGAAGCACGGAGAAGACGCACCGCAGAGAACGTGTCGAGGCACATGACGCACTCGAGCTCCTTCTCGCCCTCGTCCACCTGCCCCACTCGTCCGCCCGTCAGCTCTGCTATCCTCCATCTCCCCCAGCCACTCACATCTCTAGCACGCACCACGCCAGTGACTTGCTGGTACGAGTGCAGCACGTCGTCGCCGCTCGTCACCCCCAGGAGTCGCGAACCCGTCGCCGCCTCTTCGTAGCTTCCGCCGTCCTCCTCCTGCGCGTTCAGCGCTGCGCTTTTGCTGCCGCGCTTGGTGAACGCGCGCGCGCCGCGCAGCTCGTCCACTTCGCTGTTGCTGCTGCTGCCAGCGTCGTCAATGAGGATGGCGAGCTCCTCGTCGGCGCTGTCGTTGTCCAGCGGGTGGGAGCTGTCGTCCGACGCGCGCCGCGGGCGCTTGCGGTGCGGCTGCAGACAGGCGCATGCCTGCGACGCGAGCGAGCGGAGCGTCAGCAGCAGCAGCATGCCTGCGGAGCGGGTGGGACGGATGAGCGAGGCGTCGCGTCGACTGCTGCTGCTCCTGCTTGGTGAAGTTGGCGAATGCGAGTGACGCTGTTTTTAGACTTGGTTGAAGTGGTCCACCTAAAACACAGTGACGAACGGCATACTACTCGCACTCGAACTCAGTACTCGACTTCGGATGCTCGAAGCGCCAAATACAGCGCCTCCTCGTCCGTGAGGTATCCGCTTGCTGTCTGCGCGTCGCTCGACTTCGTGCTAGCAGAAATAGGAGCAGACTTGCTCTTGCCGGGCTTTGCAGGGCGCTTGCGCGGCTGCGTGGGCTTGGCGGCGGGTCGTTTCCGCTTCGTCGAGGACGAGCTGGCCGCTTGCTGGTGCTGCTGCTCTGGAGACTTCACCACATCAATTGTTGCTGCTTCGGACACTTTCGCTTCCTCTGTCAGTTCGCCAGGATCCGCGCCACTCATGACTTGGTTCGCGCTTGTAGTTGGAGCAGGAACTGGCGTCTCCGCAGCATCAGGAGCTTCTGAGCCTTTCGGGGCTTTCGAAGCTTTCGGGGCCTTTGGAACTTTTAGAGCGCTTGGAGCCTTCGGGACTTTCGGAGCTTTCGGAGCTTTCGGAGCTTTCGGAGCTTTCGGAGCTTTCGGAGCTTTCGGAGCTTTTGGAGCTTTTGGAGCTTTTGGGGCTTTCGGGGCTTTTGAAGTCTTCGGAGCTCGCGGAGCTGGTGTTACCTTCTCCTCCTGCGCTATCGACGCCGAAGCTGACTCCAAGAGTGATCGCGGCTCTGCTGCGTTTGCGCTAGTACTTTTTGAGCTGGCAGCTGGCTGGACGGCGTTCGGATCTGCTACTTTCCCTTCCAACGAACTGCGCTGGGTTTCTGCCTCTGAGATGCGCAAAACCTCCAAGAGGGCATCTTCCTCGGTCATCCCGTTCTGGAACTGAATCATCTGCAGCGTGGCCATTTGGTCCATGATGTAGCCGTCTCTGTACTTGGCAGCGGTCTTGCCACCTTTGGCACCAGTAGCTTTGTTCGGCGCTTTCTTCGACTGAGATGTCTTCTTCACTGCGGTCGAAGAGATGTGGGCTGCAGCGACAGCATCACTATCACTTGCAGACACTGTTTTCTTTTTCGTCTTCGCAGCAGGAGCAGCAGCAGCAGTAGTAGTAGTAGCAGATGAAGGCGGCTTTGTGTCAGCAACAGCGCTGGTTTCTATCCTTGCCTGGCTCTTCTTCTGTGTCGAGGGCTGCGCTGTGACGCGGTTCGGGCTGTTTATTTCCTTTGTCTTCTTCTTCCCACTTCGACGTACACTCGACGCATCCTTTGCTGGCGGCACAGCTACACTCTCGCCGAGAGAAGCGCGGCTCGAACTCTCCGTAGCGTTCGCTTTCGCTTTCCCCTTCTCGTTCGCCGTTGGAATCGGTGCCGCGCTAGGCTGTGTCTGCTCCATCTCGGACATTTGGATCGCCAGCATGATCGCGTCCTCTTCGTGCAAGTCCATCTGGTACTCACTCATCATCCGCGCGCGCTCCGAGCCGGCCGGGGCTACCGTCGGTTCATCGTCCGCCTCTTCCGAGCTGATGGTCGCACGGTCGTCGTCTGAGTTATCATCGGCCATCATGAGCGAGAGACTCGATGTTGACTCGTCCTCGTCTTCGTCATCAACATACTCCTCTTCCGACACGTCGGGATGCGGTTCTTCTTCCACGTCGTCTGCATCTATCGCCGACGCGCGAGGCTTCTTCTTCTTCTTCTTCTTCTCCTCGCTTATCACAAGCGGCGCATTGGTCTCCTTCTTCGTTTTGACAGGCTTCGGACCGACGGCTTTCACTTTCTTCCCACCTACTGCCAGAGCGGGTGTCTTCTTAGCCTTGCCCTTCGCCTTCGTCACGCCGCCCCATGGATCGCACACTTTCCGCGGCCGCCCTTGCTTCCGACTTGCAGGCAGATAGTAGTCACTCAGGATGCTGTCAAGCGATTCCTGGAGTTCCATGACCACCACCAGTCCTGCGTGCCCACCCGCCGCGATCAAACACGGATACACGCCAGCTGTGCTTGTGGACACTCGCAAGCGGTGGAGCGCGGCGTCGCGTTCGCGAAACTCGCGAATCGCGGGGCTCGGCGGCTCCGCCACGATCTTGCGCTCGAAGCTCACGTTCAGCGTCTTGTACGGCTTGTTCACGCCGGCGTCGTGCTCGCCAGCGAGCCGAAAGAGCTCCACTGAGTGCTGCGTCGCGCGAAACAGTCTCTTAGCCGGGGCGACGCGGATGCTCCCCGACGCGCAGCAGGACGCGAGCAGCGGCACGTCGCTGTCGCGCCGAGCGAACTCGATGTTCCACACCGGCGAATCGGCTTGGGGGTGGTAGTAGAGCTTCTGGTAGCTCCCGCTCTACGCAACACACGGTCGTGGTCGTGTGAGCCAAACCGATTCATTCTATTGCTATGCAACAACGTGTAGGTACGCACCATGATGTCGTACATGAAGATCATGCCTTGGTCACCAGAGATCTGGATCGTCGTCGGGTCCAACCACTGGAGGGAAAGCCCCCACGTCGATCGAATGCGGTGCGAGCGGATGCAGATACGCGGCTCGCGGATGTCCCAGACTTTGAAGACCGAGTCCTGCACATCGTAGTGTGAGCGCACCTGTCAGTCACCCACCTGCTTCTCTCACATGACGAACGTTCCAAACATCCAAGCGCACGAAACTCCTTACGTTGCCAGTTGTTGCAAAGATGAACTCGTCAAACGGCGACCACGCCACAGCGCGCACAGCGACCCAGCCCCAGCCCCACTCAAACGCCTCCTGCTTCCCGACCGTATCCACTGCAGACATCGTACAAGGTTTCTTTCAGTCAATTGCCGTAACTGAGCTTCCTAGTTAGCCCATCCATCTCGCTAACGCACCGTCTTGGAAGCGGCATTGCGGCTCCATCGGCAGCACCGATGACATGGCATCCGTGCTCTCTCGCGCTTCTGCTGACATGCTTAGATTCCATTCCAGATTCCACAGACACACAGAGCCTGTGGCCAAGCACAGCATCCTCGCGTCAGTTCGAAAGAACGAGGCTTCACAGCCGCAATCGAGTACCCACACACCGTCCGAGCCGCCCGTGAGAACCAAGTTCCAGCGGCGTGGAGACCACTGCACACTCAGCTGAAGAACGTTCGGCACGTTCGCGCGGATCGTCGGCTGCAGCTTCTCGACACGTCCTGGTTCGCTCTGCCCCTCGGGCGTCAGCGAGTCGAGAGCGGTCGAGGGCACCTCAAAGACCTGCAAGCTACCGTCGCCGAAGCAAACCGCGAGCACGCCCAGCAACTTCTTGCTGCGAACACGCTTGGGCATAGCGTGCATGAGCGGACACCACTGTAGGTCCCACGCCACGCCACTGTCGTGGTCGATGGCGAACACGAGCTTTGGCTCTCGCACGTCGTCCGCGTCAAGCGCTCGACTCTTCTTCTCGTGCACGGGGATCGCCCAGATCTGCACCAGACTGCGCGCGGAGACATCCTCGCCGACGCTAAAATAATGATCCGGGGGCGTCGGCTTTGTCAGCTTGCCGTCCACCAGCTCGCATGGCGGGTGTGTGGCGAGCGCGAGGAAGCGCCAGTCGTGCGCGGCGGCTGGCGAGTCGTCCGCTGCGTCGCTGCTGCTGCTGCTGCTCTCGTCGCCTTCCACCGCCGTATGCGCCTTCGCGACTCCGTTGGCGCTCGGCGCGGCCGCGCTGCCGTTCGCACGCGCGAGCTTCTTCGCCGTGGGGGAGCGCCGCCGTCGCTGGGCGCCGCTGGGCGGTAACCAGTCCAGCGCCCACACTGGCCCGCCCACGTTCAGCGCCATGCGATCGCCTCGGCGCTGAACGCACGCGCCCATGAGCGGCTCGAGCACTAGCTTGCTCTGTTCGTGCTCTAGTGAGTTGGCGCGGGTCTTCGCGTCAGGCGGCGGAGGAGCGGAGCTGGCAACTGTGGCATCTGTCGGAGCTGACGCGCTATTGCTGCTGCTGGAGGCGACCGGAGGCTGCGCGGCGGCGTCCGGTTGACTGCTGCTGCTGCTGGAGCTTCCTGCCACGGTGAGGCGGATCGGCTGCAGGAAGGCGCCGATCGGCGCTTGGTCGCGCCAGGCGCTCACGTCCATTGCTGCCATCATAGAAGAGTGCTGGCGCTGGTGGTATTGCTGGGATTTGTGACGCGATGGCAGTGAACGGAGGGAGGCATTCGCCTCAAAGTCCCTCATCAGCATACAGATATCAAGTTCGAGAAGAGAATCAAGCGAAATGGTTGAATGGAGAGAAATGACTGTGTACAAGTTGTGCTCATTCAGCAGTAGCAGTAGCAGTAGCAGTAGCAGTAGCAGCACTCGCTGCTGCTTTCTCCGCCAGCTGCTGCTCGTGCAGCTCCACGAGGTGCGGGAAGAGCGCGCGGAAGTCCTTGTCCTGGCAGTTGGCCGCCAGCGACGCGGCCGCGAACGCGCGCTTCTGCAGCACGCACGCCGCCGATCGTGAGCATGCCGCCCCATCCACCATGCCAGCAAACGAACGAGCGAACGCACCTCTTCGTCGCTCGTCTCGATGCTGCCGGTCGTCATCTGGTCCTCGAGCTGCGCACACCCATTCGATCAGTCCCACATGCGGCGCTTCGATATGAACGGTAGCACCCGGCAACGCACCATGAAGGAGTAGAGGCCTGTGAGGATGGACGCGACAGCCCAGACAGGGTTCCACGTCTCCGGGTGGAAGTCCGACATGCTGAGGCAGATGCGGCGGTTGACCTCGAAGCGGCCGTTCGGCGTGAGCATGAGCACGGCCGGCGGCTTCATCGGGTACTCGGGCGGGAAGCGCAGCTTGCCGTGGTAGAAGCCGCCGGCGTACGGCGAGTCAGCCGTGCCCGTGATCACGTAGTGCCACTCGAGGATGTTGCGCTCCTGCGGCACCGCCTCGATGTTCTCTACGGGCGCTCGCTGCAGGTTCGCGTACTCCTTGCGCAGCCGGTTCGTGGCCATCGCGGACGCCATCCTGTCCCAGTGGCGGCGGCGCTGGCGGCGGCTCGCGGAAGTGCTGGGAACTGTGCAAGTCAAAGATCGCCGTTCTCGCCAGCGGGTGGAGTTGCGGTAGTGAAGAAAACCAGCACTCTTCGCTTCGTCCACTACCGACTTCATTCCGATTCGACTTGTACTATACTTTGCTCTAGAGGAAAAGTCTGCTGCGCTAAAAGTGGCGCCAAATAACTGCTCATTTTGGCGCCAACCAGCAACAAGCGAAGCAAGCGAGGATGAGCTCCAGGCGCAGCGGCGGTGGTGGCGGTGGGAGCAACTCGCGGCGCGCGGCGCTGGAGGAGATCCGGCGCCTGCGCGAGGGCGGCGGCGGCGATGACGAGCGCGCTTCTGCCGCCTCGCGCATCGCGGCGTATGTGCCACAGGAGGAGAGCGTGTTCAAGAGCGTGACGGAGGAGGAGTACGCCAAGCTCGTGCGCGAGCGGCGCCAGGGGCTGCCGTTCGTCGAGAACGACGACGGCGAGATGGGGTACTACGACGACGGCGAGGAGCAGTTCTTCGAGTCTGACCCGGAGCCCGATGCGGCCGCGGACGGCGCTGACGTGGACGACGCGGCGCCGGGTGGCAAGAAGCGCGGTGCCGGCGCGCTCTCGAGCGCCTACATGCGCCGCGCCAAGAAGCTGCAGCGTGCGAAGCTCGGTTCAGGCAATGAGCAGAAGATTACCAACATGTTTTTCTCTGCCTCGAACGGCCCGAAGGGCAAAGGCGCGGCTGCTGCTGCGGCTGGCGGCGCGCCCGGCGCGAGCAAAGGGCGCACGAACGCGAAGCGAGGTGAGGCACGCGTATGTGTGTGCGGCGTCTCGTAACGGAGCGGGAGGCGACTGACAGCGAGTATGCGATTGGCGACAGATATCGATCTCGACAGTATGCTTGACGACCTCACGAGCAACCCGACCGAGTCGCGTCAGGCGTACACCCGCCCGATGTCGTTCTCGAGCGGGACGGCGCTCAGGACGAGCACCGCGAGCTCGTCAGTCAGCTCCACACATCGGTCCTCTGTGTCCTTGTCTTCGTCCACGTTTGTCGGGAGCTCGTCGTCACAGAAGCTTCAGAGCCAATATGCCGATGACGACGACGCAAACGACGACATCGTCATGGATGACGACAACGCGTACGAACCGGATGCGAACGACGGACCGATGATGGACGATGACAGCGAGACGAACGGACGCGACGGACACCAGTCCAGTGATGATGTTGATATGGTCAAGTCTGAGCGCGAAGTAAGTGCCGAGAAAGATGCCGACGAGGAGCCTGTGCAGCCGACGCTCAGCAAGCGGGACCTGTTGCTGCGCAAAGCGCGCGAGGGGCGGCTGCAGACTACTGAGCCGACTGCGCGCGTCCTCGCCGGGGAGCCGGTTGAGGAACCGGAGGCGCCCAAGTTCAAGCCCATGGATGGCGACTTGGCCGACGTGCCGTCGAACGAAGTCGCTGAGTGGTGGCAAGCCGGCGGCGACGCGAGTGTCAAGACGGAAGGTGCAGAGTCGACCGAACCGGAGACGTTGTCGACAGACGACACAGTGCAGATGTTCTGGATGGACGCGGTAGAGGTGCGGGATCGGCCAGGGAAGATCTACCTTATCGGGAAGATCAAGACGTCGAACTCTGGTGGCCCGAACGGCTCGCCGACGTATAAGAGCTGCTGCGTGATCGTGAACAACCTCGACCGGTACATGTACCTTGTGCCGAAGGGCGAGCAAGCTCTCAAGGAACTGCCGAAGTCGGAGCAGCAGCAGGCGTGGATGAGCATGCACGAGGAGATCCGCAAGATCCTCATTCCTTCCTGCATCACGCTCCGGAAGGACCAGGAGAGCTTTCAGACAAAGCTCGTGGAGCGCAACTATGCGTTCGAGGTTGCCGACATTCCGCGCGGCAAGAATTTGTTTTTGAAGGTCAAGTACCCAGCCAAGTACCCGGCTCCGCCGAGCGACATCTGCAACCGCGGCGCGCAGACGTTCAGCCGTATCTGCGGGGCGTTCACGCGCCCGCTGGAGAACTTTCTGATCAAGCGCAAGCTGCTCGGTCCCGGGTGGATCGAGATAAAGAACGTGCGCAAGTCGAATGAGAGCGCGAGTTTCTGTCATGTGGAGTACGAGACGTTCGCGCCGAAGAACGTGAGCTCGATGCAGGGCGGTGGCCTCGCCCCTCCTCCGCTCACAATCATGAGTCTCAGCCTCAAGACCGTTTGCAACCCGATATCGGGCAAGCACGAGGTCGTCGCGCTTTCCGCAATCACCGAGAGCGGCGTGAGCTCTGACGGCGGCCGATCAGGCCCACAACGCCGCATCTCGCACTTCACCGCCATTCGTCCGCTGGATGCGAACATGGGCTTTCCGAACGAGTACGTGGCGGCTGCGCAGAGGGACGATCGCTTCGGCATGAAGGTCGAGGACGGGAACTTCGCGATCAACCGAGATCGCTTGCACATCGAGCTGAACGAGCGCGTGATGCTCAGTTACTTCCTCACGCGCGTGCAGCACGAGGATCCAGACGTGATTGTCGGCCACAACTTGCACAAATATGCGCTCGACGTGCTCATATCGCGCATCGACAACTACAAGCTCGGCGGCCTCTGGTCCAAGCTCACGCGTTTGCGGCGCGGTCGCCTTGTACCCGCGAAGGAAGGCGAAGGGTGGAACGAGCACCGCATGGACGACATGGTCAACGGACGCCTGTTCTGTGACACGTACGTGTCGTCCAAAGAGCTATTGACGTCGCAGAGCAACTACAGCCTCTCGCACTTGGTACAGATGCTGCTCTCGAAGCAGCGCGTCGAGGTCGAGATGACGGACATCCCGCAGATTCTGCACGGCGGCGCGAGCAACTTTGTCCGGTTCCTGCGCCACACGCTCGACGACGCGATGTTTGTGCTGCAGCTCATGCACAAGCTGGAGGTGCTGCCGCTCTCGAAGCAGCTCGCGAACCTGTGTGGCTACCTCTGGACGCGCACGCTGGAAGCGAACAAGCGTGCCGAGCGAATCGAGTACTTACTGCTGCACGAGTTCGGTCGCTCGAAGAACAAGTTTATTGTCCCAGAGAAGTACAAAACGAAGACGGAGGCGGACAAGTCGGGCAAGCGGCGCGAGGCGTCGTACGCGGGTGGTATGGTGTTCGCGCCGAAGAAGGGGCTGTACGACAACTTCGTCGTGCTGCTGGATTTCAACAGTCTGTACCCGTCGATCATCCGAGTGAGTCAAGTGCTTGTATGGTGTGTTACGTAGAAGAGCAATGGGCTGGCTGACTGACTGATGAGTGTATTATCCTCTATGACATTGTGCTCGCCTAGGAATACAACATTTGCTTCACGACCGTGGAGCGCGCGCTGATGGACGACAACGGCCACACGACTGCGACGAGCAAGAAGAAGAAGAAAGCGAAGCCTGTCCCGGTGGCGATCAATGACGAGAACATGGACGACGAGGACATTGACCACGAAGCAGAGCAAGAGGACATCGCTGCCGACTCGGAAATCCCGCCGTTGCCCAGCAGCGCCTGCGAAGAAGGCATCCTGCCCGCTGTCATCAAGCGGCTGCTCGAGTCGCGGAAACAGGTGAAGCAGCAACTCAAGGTCGAGATGAAGGCCGGCAACATGGAGAAGGCCAACAAGCTTGACATTCGTCAGAAGGCGATCAAGCTGACGGCCAACTCGATGTACGGCTGTCTCGGCTTCCGCTTCTCGCGCTTCTACGCCAAGCCGATTGCCGCGTTGATTACGTCAACTGGTCGCCAGACACTGCAGCGTGCGAAGGAGGTTGCGGAGCAGGAGTGCGGCTACGACGTCGTGTACGGTGACACGGACTCGATCATGGTCGACTCGCGCACGGACAAGCTCGAGGACGCTAAGCGCATCGGCCGTGAGATCCAGGTTCAGTGCAACAAGCACTTCAAGCTGCTGGAACTCGAGGTGGACTACATCTTCAAGACCATCCTGCTGCTCAACAAGAAGAAGTACGCTGCGCTGGTGCTCAAGGAGCGCCCGAACGGCGACGCCGTGTTTGAGAAGGAAGTGAAGGGTCTCGACATGGTGCGGCGTGACTGGTGCGTCATCTCGAAGGCGGTCGGTAACGAGATCCTGGACTTCATCCTGTCTGGGAACTCCCGCGACGAAGTCGTTGAGAGCATCCACGAGCACCTCGAACAGGTCGCGGAGCGTATGCGGTCGGGCAAAGAGCCGATCGAGCAGTACGTGATCACCAAGAGCCTGAACAAGCAGCCGGAGCAGTACCCGGACCGCGCGAAGCAGTACCATGTGCAGGTGGCGATCGCCATGCGCGCGCAGGGAAAGCCCATCGGCGCCGGCACGCACATCCCGTACGTGCTGTGTCTCGAGGAGGAGCCCGGCAGCGGACGTCGTGCGTACCACCCGGATGAGGTCAAGCGCTCCGGCGGCAAGCTCACCATCGATGTCGAGTGGTACCTCGAGTCGCAGATCCACCCGCCCGTGAACCGTCTGTGTGCTCACATCGAGGGCACGTCAAGCCCGCAGCTCGCGCACTGCCTCGGTCTCGATACGTCCAAGTTCTCGCACGCCGCGAACCACTTTGGCGAGGAGACTGACGGCGCAGACACAATCCCGAGCGTGCTGCAGAACGACGCGGACCGCTTCAAGGCGTGCGTGCCGCTCGAGATCACGTGCGCCCGTTGCAAGCTCGCGAGTCCGTTCCCAGGCGTGTACGGCACGCGAACGGCCGACGGCTCACTTTTCAACGGACTCAGCTGCCCCGAGTGCCGCGCAGACTTCTGGGGGTTCGACAAGGAAGGCATCAACGGCAACGTTGGCGACGACCTGCAGGCCGTGCTCTCGAACCGCCTGCACATCGCGACGCGCGACGCGACGAAGAAGTACTACGAAGGGTGGGTCGTGTGCTCGGACGTGACGTGCAAGACGCGCACGCAGAAGCAGTCGCTGCGCGGCAATGGCAACATCTGCTCGGCTGCGGGCTGCCGCGCCACGGTTACGATGGAGTTCCCAGACAGCGCGCTGTACACACAGCTCAAGTTCTTCGAGGCGCTCTTTGACGTGGAACGTGCGCAGAAGAAACTCCAGGAACAGCGCAGTCGCATGTCGACTGCTGCAGACGCTAGCGCGATCCGGACCGACCTGCCGCAGCTCTCGGAGCGCCACCGCGCGATCCTCAAGAAGCTGCACGATCAAGCGTATCATGTGCGTATCAATCTATGCGTTGGAGAGTTTTGCGGGAGCGAGCCAACCATGAGCTGAGGAACTGACGTGGTGTGGTGTGGTGTGGTGTGCTGTGTGTGTTTCAGGCTGTGCGCCGCAACGACTACAACTGGGTGAAGCCCTCGATTTGGCAGACGCTGTTCACCTAAGCAGCGCCGTCATGTCGAGCGCTATTTATCCGTAGACAAGAGTGAGCACCTTCGTGCTTGCAGCAGTAGGTGGTCACACACACACAAGTCGACACTGGGCTCATTAACCCGTTATACAGACGTCGCAGGAGCAGCATCCGCTCGTGGACCTCTTGTGCGCACATGTCTCCGAGAAGAACAGGCAGGTCCCGTGAGATGTCGGCGGTGCCGCGTGATTCTCCGTCGAGCCGAGTCACCGGCGCGGATGACGCTGTAGCAGCAAGTGGAGGGTCTTGAGTAGAGTGGTCTTGGGAACGGCCACATCGCGACCTTGAACTTGCTCACACAATGGCGAGGATATCCAACAGATCGTCCCTGTTGGCGATGCAGCGCCTGAGGCGCCTCTCGTATGCGCCTCACTTGCGCCACTTGCGTCGCTGACGCCACCTCCGTCGTCGACGAGCACGGGGGCGGAGTAGCGACGCATGTAGCTCGTCTCGGTGCGGAGATTCCACGAGTCTGCAGCGAGTCGTAGGCAAAGCTCCACTGCTCACCGACGGAGCCTTTGGTGAACCGTTCGGATGCCATCTTCTTCGCCACTTGGCCAGATCGAGCTTGAGCTGGGAGAATGCAACGTGGGATGCAGCCGCACACGAGAGCGCACAGTGGCTTCTACCTTGTTCGGAGGCATAACGACAACCGGTCC
>JAASFW010000253.1:0-26924 GCA_023334005.1 Globisporangium orthogonon | reverse complement strand
CGCCGGTCTTGACTCTTTCGGGAGTCGAGGTCCGGTGTCTGGGCGAGACGTTGGCCGCGGTGTCAGGCAGTCGGGTCAGCGCGACCTCTGTCGACCTGAACGTTGGATCGACGTCGAGAAGCTCGTCAAGGGCTAGTCCTAGTTAACATTCAAGTGCGAAACTCGATTTTCCGCGTCGATTCTGTGCACCTGCTCATCTTCAGTTGACTATCTTGCTTTTTGTACGCGTGTTCAGGCCACTCGTCTGTAGCTGCGTGAAGAAACCCCGGGAATTCCGAAAATTGACGCTCTCGCGACGCACTTCCAAGTAGAGTTGGCCCTTGCAACGCGCCGCATCACCCTACCTCTAGAGTGTGTGTCTTCTCTCTCCTCGCTCTCTCTCTCTGAGACTGGGGTGAATCACTTGCGCTCTGCCTCCGTCCCGCACACGCTTGGGGACCGGAGGCGACACCCACCCGCTCGTCGTCGCCGCCGCATGGCCGCTGACCCCACCGGCTCTTCCGCCGACCGGGAGGAGGTCATGAAGACCGTCGCGGCCGCGATATCCTCGGGCCTCTCCATCATCGGCGCGCTCTACATCCTCGGACGATACTGGTACGCGCGCCGCGCCAAAACTGGCGCGCTGGCGGCCGCCGCCGGCGCCGCGTCGCACCACCTCGACGTCACCAAGGAGCTCGTGCACGTGCTCGCGTGGCTGGTGTGTTGGACGAGAGAGACAGTGGGCTGTCAGAAGTGCCATTGAATATGCTAACGGCTCGGACCGTGATGCTTTTGATGATGGTGGCGGGCAGGACCTCGTCGGCGCGCTGGGTCGCATCTTCGGCACGCTGCCCACGCGCACGTTCGACCAGCGCGCGGGCGAGCACACGAGCGGCATCTGCAACCTACAGGCTGTGGTGATCACGTTCGGCGACGGCGCGCCGATCGCGTGGAACCTCGTCATGGCGTTCAACCTCTTTCGCTGGGTCTGCATGGGCGAGGACCAACAGATGCTCCAGCGCCGCATCAAGTGGTACATCCTCGGCACGCTCGTCTTCGCCTTCATGCCTGCATTCCTCGCGCTCGGCTGTGCGTCCCTCTCTCTCTCTCTCTTGCTCTAGTGAGCAGCATAGCTTCTTGTTGCACTGCATGGGACTCATCTCATCACTTGGCTCTGCGGTATGTATATGATGGCGCCGCGCAGTCGGCAAGTTTGGTGATGCCGGCAACTGGTGCTGGATCGTGATCCCAGGTGAGGAGCACCACGCCGAGGAGCTCTGGTGGAAGCTCGGCGTGCTCTACTTCTGGGTACTTGCGGGGGGCGTCACGCTCTGCTGGCTGCTTGTGCTCGTGAAGCGCGACATGCGCAAGCGCCTCGAGAGCTACGAGAACGACGACGCGCGCGACGCGTACGACGGCGTCGCGCACAACCTCACGATCTACATCGGCGCCTTCATCGTCTGTTGGCTGCCGGCGGTCGCGGACCGCGGCTACTCGGCGATCACCAGCAAGGATGTGTTCGTGCTCAACATGCTGCACGCGTCCATCGTCCCGCTGCAGGGTTTCGTCAACGCTGTCATCTACGGCAAATTCCACATCTGGATTGGTCGGCATGTGCACGGCCAGGGCGCTGGCGCCTACGGCAAAAGCAGCTCGCGGCTCAGCCCCAAGAGCTCGCAGGAGTCCGCGCGGCGCGGTGCGCGGCAGCGTGATCAGGAACGCCAGCACTTTGGCACGGCGACTGTGTTCGTCACGACGTTCGACATGAACTGGAACGAGTTCCCGACCAATCTGGTGCGGCTCCCATGGCGATGATATTGGTCGTCCACTACGAGCGCTTGCGCTGCTGACGGTGTTGCTCTGCGAGGCAGGACGAGTGGATTCCTGCAGGCAAGGACCTGTACGTGTTCTCGCTGCAGCACTGCGGGAGTGTGCATCGGGTCGAGCAAGCGATCCGCAAGTACCTGCTCCGAACGAACTACCCGACAGCGTACCGTTCCATCACGTCGCTCGCTGGAAGTCAACTCCATGGTTCAATCCAGGATGTACGTAGTAGGCTCGAAGAGTTGACGTCGGTTGGCAGCGAGAGCGATGCTCAACGTCTGCTGGCGTGGTGCTGCTTTTGCTACACATTTGCGTAGGCGCTGGTGTGCCAGATCGTGTTCGTGAACAACGCGGATGACGCGAGCGGCAACTTCCGCTTTCATGCAGCGGACGGCCGCGTGTGGAGTCAGCGCAAGACGTTCAAGGAGGTTGTGGGGATCCCGATCCGGTACTTCGACGCGTCGATCGCCTTCGTTTCGTGCAACTTGAGCTCTCCCAGTAGTGACTTTGCTGGGAGCCATCGCTCGGTGCAGGAGAAGCACGCGGTCGCGTCGAGCCTCATCCACTCGTTCGGGATGGACGTGGACCGCGCCGCCGTGGATTTCCCGAACCTGTACCACCACACGATCCTGTCCGGGAACTTGAACTACGACGTGGAACTGCCGCAGGAGAGGGTGTTGAGCTTGATGGACCAGGCGTTCAAGGCCGAGTGCTTGAAGCAAGCGACCGACACGGCGATTGACACCAAGCTCAAACCTGTCGGGGGTTCCGGTGCCGGGCAGCAGCGCTACTCAATCGATCGCTCCATTCGCGAGGGCCGCTCGAGCAGCCCCACAGACGCGCATCAGAACGCGAACGTGGCGGTGGAGTGGAACTTGCTGTACTTTAAGAGCCGCAACTCGCTCGGTCGCAGCAGCAACGTGTCGGCGTCGAGCGACGATGCGCTCGGCCACGGCGACGTGGTGTACCAAGAAGTCTACTCGTCATGCGACGACAACCTCCCGTTCACGCTTCTTCAGTCTCCAGTGAATGTGGAGCAGCAGCAGCAGCAACAGTCTGTGACAACAGTAGCAGCAGCACGCGTGGTGGAGCCGCCGCTGAATGCGTCGATGCTCGCGAGCTCGCCTCGTTCGAATCTTCGCAACACGTCTGTTCCCGAGTCGGAAGCTGAAGTCCAGATCAAGATCATTAAAGGCCTGTCGTCTCAAGAGCTACTTGAGGAGAAACAGCAGAGCAGGGCTTCATGGTTCAGTTTCCTCGACGGACTGTTCCCCTCCGCCCCGCTCTCTGCACCTCCAGAGCAAGTTGACAGGAGTTCTAGCGCCTCATCATCCGCGCCAACGAGGCGGTCGACTGTCAGTGGCCGGAACAATTCGCTGACCAGCAGCGGGAGCAATGCAAACTTGAATCCGCGTGGAGAGAGCAAGAAGGCGAGCGACTTGCTCTCCAAGTCGGAGCTCGTGGCAGCCAACTCGGCGCGCAAGTGGAAAGAGCTGCTGCGCTTTGACGAACTGCGCGCCGGAATCGAGGCAAAGGAGGTGTTCTGCGGCTTCGAAGAGCCGCCGATCCGGTTCCTGCCATCGTACCCGCGCAAAGTGGGCACTGCCGCGTCTTTTGCATCGCTCGCGGAACGAAGCTGCCGCGACTTGTTCATCGACGCGGACGGAGAGCAGGACAATGCGTCGTACCCTCCGCCAGCGTACAAGGACCGCGTGCTCGCACACTCGCTGCAGGACACGAAGCAGCGTCTGCGGAATGTCGCGTACTGGCTGTGCGAGGAGGTCGCGACGTCAACGCACAAGCCCGTGTGCAGCCTGTACGAGTTGGAAATCGACCGGTTCTTCTCGTACAAGATGGACGAAGAAGCGCACCACGACTTCCAGCGCGGCAAGCACGCGCTGCGCGACAAGACGGGCGTGCAGGAGTTCAAAATCAAGCTCGTGAACCTGGACGCGAACATTTGGACGATTGAGGCGCCGCAAGACGTGGGGCTGTCGATGTCGACCCACTCGACGACATCGCGCCAGCAACGAGCACGCAAAGCACATCATCACTACACGTCGCCTGGTCTTCACCCGGCAACGAGCAACTCGGGCAGCCACGGGAACGACTCGACGACGAGCAGCCGCTTGTCTGATTCAATCCACAGTCAGCAGCAGCACTCGCGCCCGTCAACGCTGAAGAAGAAGCGCTCCATGGCGAACCTGGTGGACCGCGTGCTCGGCAAGGATCGCGGGAGGTCGTCGACAATCGTGAGCTCGCAGCGAGGCGGTGCTCCGTCGACGCCGAACCTGTACTCGGACTTCTCGTCGGACGTTCAGGGTATGCATCCACTCGCGGTGGCAGCGGGCGACCGGTTATCCACGCTGTCCACGTTTCATCTGGAGCTCGTCCCAGTGGAGCCGGTGAGCATCACGACGGTGTTCCCGCTGCCGTCGGAGGATCTGTACGCGCTGCAGCGCAAGGTGTACGAGGTCGCGCACTCGGTGCAGAACGGCTTCCAGTCGAGCTCGCGGGACGAAGATAGCGAGGAGTCACTCCTGGCACTGACCAACTGCCGCACGGTGTCGTGGAAGGACGCCGGCCACCAGGGGCTAATCCACACAGCGATCACGCGCGCCGTGAACGGCGTCGTGCACATCGCCGTGTCGATCAAGGCGGAGAAGGGCCACGGCGGCCAGGGCGTGCTCTGCATTCAGGAGAGCGACCTACTGGCGAACGCGACGCCCGTGTTCTCCGAGGCGCGGCCAATCCCTTTCGACGTCACGCTCACATGGGGCGGCAAGCACGTCGGGTATCTGCACGGAGACATCCTCAGCTCACACTAACTGGTGCTGCTTCCTATTTATTTGTTAGTGCTTCTGTAGTAGTAGTAGGAACACGATAGCGATAGCGATAGATGGGCAACGTTCTTGTCAATGAAAGGTGCTTCATCGCAAGCCTTCTTCTGCGAGTTCCAGCAGCGAGATCTGCTCCTCAGGAGGCTGCGCATGGCCGATCCGGTGCTCTGGCGAGTTCTCTAGCGGGGGCGAGGACGCCGGGATCTGTAATGTCAGTGGAACCCTCGGCTTCGACTGCAGCGGCTGCACAGGCGCGTCGATGCAATCCTCTTGATCGTCTTCGCTGTCTGAAGATAATGACAGCTCGGAGTGCGCATCTTGGTGTGGACGCCCTAAACGGCTAAGATACGCAGGCAGTGGCGACGGCGCTTCAGTCATCGTGGGTGGAGGCAGTGGGTGGGGCTCTTCTGGATCCAGTGCCACGTTCTCTGGCCCGTGTAGCCCAGCGATATCTGTCTGCAGGATGGCCGTCGACCCGAGTGCATTTTGTCCATCTCGATGCTGTTGCTGTGCCCCTACTTGTGTGCGCTCTTTCCGTTTGCTCGGACTCGAGAACTCGAAGAGCTGCTTCACCTTCGCTTCAGCTTCGATTCGCTGTACACGCTCAAGCTGAAGCTGCTTCCGCAGCGCTGCAAGCTGCTCGAGCATCGCATTCTGGAGCAAACTCTTCGAGTGCTTCAACTGCTCGAGCTGCTTCCGCTGCGCCTCGATCTTGGACTCGAGTGCCTGTTGCTCGTCGAGCGACGATGCACTGATTGTCACAGCTTCGTTCATCGCCTTCGCGGCGTCGTTGCGTTGCTTCGATAGAGTCTTGAGATCGCGCAGCGCACTCTCCATCGCAGCGCGCAGCGCGAGCTCCTCACTCTGCTTCTGAGCAAGTGTTTGTCGAAGGTCGACTAGCTGCCCTTGTAGCTCTTCTATCCGAGCCTGCAGCTCTCGCGTCTCGAGCTCGTAGCTTCCAACAGCGTTCTGCAACTCTTTGCACACTTCTCTTGCAGCCTTGAAGTCATCCTCTTTCTTGGTCAAGGCATCGCTCAGTTGTTGGGTCTGTTGCGTCAAGTCTTGCTCACGAGATTGGAGCTCAAACTTCTGCGCTTGCTCGCCTTCAAGCCTGCTTTGCAGCGTCTGGCACTCCTGTTGGATGCGCTCGTACTGAATGCTTGAGTCTCGGAGCGAGTTCTGCACCTGCGCTTTCTCCTCCATCGCAAACTGCAGCTTCTGGTGCAGCGCTGTCATCTCTGCTACTTTCGCCTCCTGGATGTGCTTCATTTGAGCGTCAAGCTGGAACTTAACTTCTGCTTGCTCTTGAATGAACTTGAGAAGCGTAGACTTCTCAAACGCAAACGTCTGCTTCTCGCTGCGCAGCGCCGCGAGTTGATCTTGAAGCGCCACACGTTCACGTTCGAGGTTTGCGATCATTGCCTCACGGACGAGCAGCGCCTCGTCCAACTCGGTTTCCTTCGAATATGCATCGGCGAGTTGGCTCTGTGAAGAGGAGAATGTAAGTATACGACCGCGACGAACTTGAGCATAGATTTCAGTGGGGATAGTACCTGAAGCGTCTTCGCACCCTTGCGCTCTTCTGATAGTTGAACCGCGAGGCTGGCGTTCTGATCCTGAAGGCGAGTCAGCTCGAACAAGATGCCAGTGTGCAGATCGCCATTCAGCTGCATTTCTTCGAAGCGAGTCTCGAGCGCGCGCTTCAGAATCCGCAGCTTTTCTTGGGCGTCCTGCAACTCCAGTCGCTGGCTATGAATCGTTACCTCCTTGTCCTGGACGACGTTCTTCAGGGTCTTCACTTGGTTACCGAGGTCGATGTTGCACTGGATAATAGACTGGCAAACAACGACGCGTTTGCGAACATGGTAGGACATACGTTATTGCCTTCATTTCTGCGCTCGCACCTGCCCTTTCGTTCCCATGAAGAAGCGCTGCTCGATCTTCTTGGCATAGTCGCGGTTGTTGATCGCTTGGAGCTCCAGTTGTTTCTTCTCACTCTGGATCCGATCGATCTGCGCTACGTCAGCGTACAAGATTGTCATTCGGATCAGCCCACAGCACGATCACTTGCTCGGAGTACAAGCAACGCAAGCGGCAGTCACACATATACCAGGTTGCGCAGCTTGCACGTCTCTCGCTCGAGCTTTGTCGAGTGGCTGCGTAGTTTCGTCATGTCCATACGAAGTTGGTTGTTCTATTGGAGCAGCGAAATGATGAGCACAACGATATCCCCCTCCCTTCCTCTTTGTCTGATTGGACTGGTGCAATGCAGCTTGACGCACCTTGTCCATGGACTTCTCCAACTGAAGGCGAGTGCGAAAGTAGCGCACTTCAAGCGCTTTAAGCTCGCGATTCAGTGCTGCAAGCCGACTCGTCATGTGTGGCGGTACCCGATCCAAGTCTTCGCCGAGCTGGTTGATATGCCATGCATCTGCACATCGAACAGCCTCGACTCGCTTTGCATCGTCCTCGATCTCCGTCTCGATTCTGTCATCGCTTTCGTTGTGGTTTGCAAGATAGCGGTCGTGAACTGCCACGCTTGTCCTTATCGCTTCCAGCGTCTGGTCTCTCCGCGCGGTGTTTGCCATTGCGTCCGCATCTCGGACGCGTGTCAGTCCCATCGTGTCTATCACCGCCACGACACGACGTCGCTGATCTCCCGCAGATGCTTCCGAGTGCAGCTGTAGCAATCAGTCGCGCGGCTTTTCGGTCCACTTCGACGACCCAAATCACAAAATCGGCAGTGTCACTGCTAGCACCACCACGCTGCAAGACTGTATGCATGCGGCGGAGCTTGCGTGCTCGAATCCAATCGAGTATAAAGCAATGGAGATCGATATTTGAAAACTCAATGCACGCCTCGCGTCGCAAGCGAGCGCACCATTCGGCCGTCGCACGATATGCCTCGTGTTCCTCGTGCCTCGCCTATCTGCCCTCGATGCTGACAGCGACCGCACGCTTGCCCTTCTTGCCTGGTTTCGCGATGTCCTGCATGCGCTTCGCAAGCCGGGCTTTGCGTGTGTCGACGTCCGCCGGCTTCTTGGTCATCTCGTTGTTTATCTCGATCTTCGAGCGCGGTCTGTGCAGGAAGTCGAAGCGCAGCTGCTGCGGAATCGCAGCGCGACTCGACGCGTTCTCCGGCTTCGCCTCCAAGGCGTCGCCGCCCCGCAAAAACACGTCACTGCCGTGGCTTCGGCTGCTCATCGACGCCTTCTGCTGCGTTTGTCTGAGTATGCAAGCAGGATTGTCAGAGAGTGCATCCACCGAACGGAAACTTTTTGCGCACTCGCGAGACACCGCATCAGACGCACCTCTTCTCTTGGCGTCTGTACGCAGCGTTCTCCGCCTTCTCGGCTTCGAGCTCTGCGAGCTTGGAGAAGTCCAGAGTCTTGTTGAACACCGAGCGGCTCCAACGCTCAATCAGGTCGCGACAGAGTTCTTTGTTCTCGCGCGTCTGGCAGAACAAGCTCACAATCATTCAACACGAAACCAACCGGAGAGGACATGAGAGATGATGAAGTGCGTTCGTACGCACCTCTTCCGGATGCTTCCACAGCAGCATCACCACTTTGCCAAACCCACTGCGCTTTAGGTGCTCTTTGAAGACTGCAGGAGAGACACGTGGTCGGTTGGCGGGAATCAACAACAATGCGGACGGGCGACAGCTACCTACTGATACACATCCAATGCGACCGTACTCGGCAGTTCGGCGACCATGTTGAGCATCTTGGTGCGGATGCCGACGTTCGGCAACGTGCCGTCCTCTAGCGGGTGGATCCACTTCTTGATGAGCTGCAGCGTGGACGATGACGTGAGCAAGTGCTCTTTTCTATCTCTCTCCCAGCGTATCTAATAGTTACACACAACCGCACCGAGAGTAGGTCGAAGTCCAGAAGCATGGGCTGGAGCTGGTGCTTGCGCATGAGCATGAGTGCCTGGTCAACGTACTTGATCTTCTCGAGCGCTGGCCGGCGCTCCGCGATGCTCACGAGGTCGTCCTGATGCGCCTTGTCCATGCGGTAGAGCATCTCCTGCGTGATGTTCTCCATCTCCTGCGGCGACAGCTTCATCTTGGAGCGTCGGCCGGTCTTGAGGGACTTGAGCGTCTCGTCGAAGAACGCGTCCTCGTCGTCCTTGGCCGTGCGCCCCGGGTGCTCGTCCAGCGGCCGCTCGTCGTCGAAGCGCTGCGGATCCTCATCGTACTCACCCAGCACGTCCGCGAGGTCGTCGTCCCTGTCGATGAAGTCCTCGTCGTCCTTGGTGCGCACCGCCTCCTCGCCCGAGTCGTACTCGTCACCTGGCAGCGTAGCATCCATTATATACCACATCAGCATACGCAAGAGAGCCTACACTCACTGTCCTACCTACTACTGAAGAAGCAACGCACCCGAGTCCCGGCGCGACTCCTTCTTCTTTGCGTGCGCCTTGGTCGGTTTGCTGCTACTGCGTCGGGGAGGCGCCGCCGCCTTCGCGCGCTTGACCGGCGGCGGCGCGCGCGGCTTGTCGTCCTCGTCGCTCTCCGAGTCCGAGCCAAAGAGCCTGCAAACACCACATCAGCTACAGCACCACCACCACCGACCGGAAGACCATCACTCTCCGACTCCAGGCGACGCACCCAGACGCGTCGGCGGTCGTGGCGCCGGTGGACGCTGCTCCCATTGAGCGAAGCCCCGCAGTCTGCGCATTAGTTTCAAGTGCTTGTTTGCAAACTGCACAGAGTCCTCGCACGCACCAGGGCGTAGCGCGTCGTCGCCGTCCGAGTCCGAGTCGTCGTCACCGAACATCTCGTTGATCGAGCGCTTCTTGTGGTCGTCGTCTGTGGCCACCGAATGCAGCGCGCCAGTCAGCAGCAGCCGCCGCGCCCGCTTCCGCGCCGCACAGCCGCGTCTACGTACCGTCGGAGCTCATGGTTACTGTTTCTCTTCCCTACTCTGCTCTGCTCTGCTCTAGCGCTCGCTTGGCCCCTGTCGCTTGTTGTGGTGTATAATGGCGAGTAAAATGCAAAGATGAGGTGTTGATTGGTGCCCCCGGGGACAGTATTTCGTAGGTGCCTATGTTGAGGCGTATGCTTCAGAAGAGGTTTCTGACACCATGATGTACATCATTACCCATCGGCGTCGACGTGCGCTTGGCGGAAGCGGAAGGGTGGTGCGAGTGGAAGTGGCAGCAACTTTAATTAAAAGAGATCAGGGGAGGGCTTACATGGGTTGCCGCTCCTCTCAGAGTCGCCGCCGGAAGCGAAGGAGTGGGCTCTAACATTGCGCTCGCTCGCTCGCTCGCTCGCTTGTAAACGCGCCGGACGGCAGTCGCGAGCGCGCTGCTGCTGCTTCTGCTGCTGCTGTTGCTAGTGCTACTGGTGAATATGTCAGGAGGTCGGTATGGGAGCGGACGCAACCACCTGGCTGCCTGCTTGTCTCTTCGCGTCGACCTGGGAAGAGCGAGCGAGTTTTCGCTCAAACGAGTCGCTCGTGGGAGGTCGACGGGTGTCTGTCTACATAGTCTTGCATGGCGCGCAGCACGCGGCGTTGACGTCGCCGTCGCTCGCGTTGCTGGTCTTCTGCACGCTCTGGTCCGTCTTGAGCATCGGGTACTTGCTCGAGGCGGCGATCGCGCTCGCGTTCGGGACGATCGGGTTCAGGCTCGAGTCGGTGTATGCCGTGTGGTGGTGCTGCTGCCCCTGGCCCGCGTGCTTCTGCTTGCGCTCAGCACCGTGCGAGCCCGTGTCCGAGGATGCGTAGCCGGGCCGGCGCGTACCGTACTCGCTTGACGCGTCGCTCTCGGCGTCGTAGCGCTCGCTGCGCAGGCTGAAGACCTCGGACGGCGTGCCCTCCGGCCGGTGCTGCCGCGCCTGGAGCCCCTTGATCCAGCGCTGCGCCTCGTCTGCGCTCTCGGCCTTAAGCAGATACGACTGCTCGCCGATGCCGATGGAGAACTCGCTCTTGGACGGGTCGTCGCCGTTCAGCGCGATGGTCTGCGTCCGCCAGAGGTCGATGCACGCCAGCAGCTTCTCGCTCTCTCGGTTCTGCAGGTAATACATAAGCAGGCGGAAAGGACGACCACGTTAATCACCAGCACCACATCTACCGACTATCGCGCTCTCGCACGCACCTTGTAGTACGTAAGGTAGTGCGTGGTGGCTTCGAAGTAGCGGCGCTGCCATCGCTCCTGGCGCGACTTCTTGCGCAAGTAGCCTGCAGAAGGGTCATGCGAGTACGTGAGTGGAGGAGGGGCGACATGTTGGTGCTGCTGGTGGGGACGCCGAACGCACCTTTGAGTTCCGGGAGCTCCATGGCCGCGTGTGGTGCTCGCTGCAGTTAGCGGCGGCAGTGGCTCCTTTCTCAGCGGCAAGCAAATTGGAGTGTGTCATGTGGGAGGTAACAACCCATCCCCAAAAATGGTCGACAGAGTTACGAGGATTCGAATGTGTGCGCTACTTTGGCTCGCAAGAGTCGACTGATTCATGGGACTGATTTGCGGTTTATTTTCTTTTGCGACGGGGTTTTTTGAAAAAGCAAAAAGGAGAAAAAAAAACTGCGATACTGTAGTGATCTTGTTGGCGATCGCACAGCAATACGAGACGAAGACTGCAGCGATGCTTGGAGCGGCGATACAGTCACTCGCTCGCTGCTTGCTTTTTGTGTGCTGCGTGCTCGACAGCACTGGATTCTGGAAGCTCCTCACTTTCTATCGTGGTCATTTCCAGCTTTTGTCGCATTTTTGCCAAACCTTACGTTTGCCACCTTACTTCAGTCTCATCGTTTAACGTGTCGTACTTAAGCAAAGAAGAGCGGTGTCAAGAAACTATGCCTGCACCACATTAATCCCGTGTACATCTCTCGAAGCGACGTGGATACGCCCACCGCCACACTGCACTCTTTTCCCGAGTAGCCTACCGCCACCACCATGGACACGACCGACGCGCCGCAGCTCATCGAACACGTGAGCCGCTCGCTCTCCTTCACGCCCAACGACGCCAAGTGGCTGCCGTGCTCCGCGCGCTTCGTCTGCATGGGCATCTACCCCAAGGCCACGGGCGCGGTCACCGTCTTCGCGCTCGACCAGGGCGAGCTGCGGACCGTCGCAGAGTTCGAGAAGCCGCACGGCGTCAAGTGCGGCACGTTCGGTGCCGCGGCGCTAGGAGACCGACACTTGGCCGCGGGTGACTACAGCGGCGTCATGAGCATCTGGTTGGTGCTGAGCTCTTTTGGACTAGTCTACGTCGCTTCTCTCACCAGCAGAACGCTCGTCATGCAGGGACCTCGAGAAGCCCGACGTGCCGGTGTACGCGGCGCAGGCACACAAGGCAATCGTGAACGCGATCGATGGCTGCGGCGGACAGAACATCGGCCACGGCGCACCGGAGCTCGTCACAGGCGGCAGGGACGGGTTCATGCGCGTGTGGGACGTGCGCGTGTCAGACCCCGTGGCGACGCTCGCACCGAAGGCGGGCGACAGTGCGCGCGACTGCTGGACCGTGTGCTTCGGCAACGCGTACAACGACGAGGAGCGGTGCGTCGTGGGCGGCTACGACAACGGGGACGTCAAGATGTTCGATTTGCGCACGGGGACGCTGCGGTGGGAGACCAACTGTCAGAACGGTGTCGTGAGCGCGCAGTTTGACCGCAAAGACATTGAGATGAACAAGCTGCTCGTCACGACGCTCGAGTCCAAGTTCCGCATGTACGACCTGCGTACGCTTCACCCAGAGAGCGGCTTCGCGTGCCTGACCGAGCGAGCGCACAAGTCCACGATCTGGCAGGGCCGCTTCCTGCCGCAGAACCGGGATCTCTTCATGACTGGCGGCGGCAACGGTGGCTTTAACCTCTACAAGTAGTACGTTGTGTGCCGATATCACACACGTGCTGTCAATCGATATAGCGCTAACGCGATCCGAACTAACTCGCAGTCACTACCCACTCTCGCGGACGACAAAGGACGCCGACGGGCGCCTTCTTGGGGTCTGCGGGTCCGTCGAGCTGCTCAACTCGCGCGTGCTGTCGACGCAGCCGATCGTCAGTATGGACTGGAGGTGGGTTCGAAGAAGATACGGCCAGGCGCGTCTGAGGTAGTAGTGACTGACCGAGCATTGCCCTGTTAAAACTGTACAGCCCAGATCGCGAAGGTCTGTGCGTCCTCGCGTCGCTGGACCAGACCGTGCGCGTGTACATCGTCTCCAAGACACACAAGTACTGAAGATGGTGTGCTTCAGCACATATTCTGTTTGTTATATACGAACTTGCTCACTCGACAGTAACGAGTCCCGCCGGGTTCACGTTGACATTCGTTGCGAGGGTCTTGAAGCCGAGCGAGCGGATCTCCTCTTCTGGAATCCCAAACTGCGTCAGCTTCTCCGTGAACGTGCGCAGCGTATCGTTAAATGCCTTGCTCGCCTTCGCCACACTGTACTGTAGCGACTGGATCCGCGCGTTCTTCTCGTGGAGCAGGTTGTCGAGTGTATCCGTCACACGCCGCGCTTCGCTCGGCTCCAGGTTCGCGGCGGCAAGAATCTCTTGCAGCTGCATCTCTCTCCGTGCGTACTGGTCGTCCATGGTTGCGAGACGCTGCTCCAGGATGAGGTTCTTGCACTCGCCTTTCTTGTGAATCGTCTGCACGGTGTGCTCAAACGTGTCATAGAGCACGTTACGGTCGTTCTCGAGCGCCTTGTACTTCATCTTGAGATTCGCTTCCTTCTCTTTGATATCTTGCACCTGCTGGGCGAGGTACAGCAGCCGCGCCTTCGCGTTTCGGAGCGACAACTTATCCTTCTGTTCATCTTTGAGCTCGTGACGCAAGTGCTCGACCTCCTGCAGTGCGGCAGCAAGGGGCTCGGACAGGCGCTTATTCTCCTGGGACACATCGTGCATGAGCTTGGCGTTCGCGGCCGCTTTCTTCTTCATAGCGGTGATCTCGTTCTTGAGCGAGTCGATGAGGCGCAGGTTGTCCTTTGTGATGTCATTGTAGTAGTTCTTGATCTGCGTGAACGCTTTCTCGTGATTCTTCATCAGATCGTTGATGTGCAGATTCTTCCGCTCCTCGATTTCATGCATGTCCACCTTGCAGCGTAGCTCGAGACTCTCTTGAAGCTCGCGCAGGCGCTGTTGGCAGCGTTCTTCCAGCGCGGCATTGTTCTTCTCGAACTGTTCGCGCAACTTCATAAGGTTCTTCTCGTGTGCCTGCTTCATTTGATCGATTTCGTCCTCGTTCGAGAGCTCGCGCTCCTTGAGCTCGAGACGCAGTGACTGCTTCGTGCTGCGCAGCACTGACTCGCGATGGTGGTGCAAATCGCGCTCTTCGTCGAGATGGCCAGTCGAGTCTGCTTGCACGCGCTTGAGGTTGTTTTTGTGCTCGTACTCGAGGTGCTTGACTTTTTGGACGTACACGCGCACCTCCACGCGGTGGTTGTCCTCCATAATCTCCATCTCGCGGTCCTTCGCCATGATCTGATTCTCATGGTCTTGGATCTCTGCCTTGGTGATGTCGTAGAACGACTCGATCATGTCCTGATAGGAAGAGGGCGAGAGTTGATTGAGTCGGGAGTCCCGCTAACAAGAAATGAAATCCACGCTGGTGAAACAAACAGCATCCCTACATACTCACCCGTTCGTGCTGCACGTAGTTGCGATCCACCTGCGCCTTCTCGAGCTGCTGCCGCAACATCTGAATCACCTCCTTGAGCATCGGGACGTCCATCGTGTCATACTCTGTGTTGCATTGTTGGGATCAGCATCTCGCTCATGATCAATGCCAAGCAAGGAATCGAGCGATCTGCACCGGAGGGTTCTTCGGGCGGCGGCTCCTCCTCTTTCGCCTTCTTCTTGCCCTTCTTCCCGCCTTTCTTCTTGGGTCCCATCGCGTCGTCGTCGGCTTCGGCCACACGCAAAAAAGCAACCTTTCCTTCCTTCCCTTCTTGTCGTCTCCTCCTGCGCCTTCGTTTTAGACGTTTCGGTTGTATCGACCGTGTAGATTGTTTATCTTCGGCTTCTGATTTATCTTTGATTTATCTTCGCGTCTTTTCAAGATACAAAAGCGATCCTTCATTTCACACTGCGGTGCCACGATGGGGAATGGCCGCTCGAATGGCCGCAACCTGCGCTCCATGCACGCGATCTGCGCGCTGCAGAGCGACGAGAACAGCACTGCGTACATGTACACAGAGCCGCTGCTCATTGGCTGTGAAATCGAAGAAGTCGGCGAGAAGGAGCCGCCATTCGACTTGCACGCCGCCATCCGCCAGCTCAACAGCTTCTTCGCTGTGCTGTGGCCTGTGAGCATCGCGATGATGAGTGCCAGGTGTGGACAAACTGCCGAGCAGTCTGCTTGTCTGTCACCTCAAACTGATTCGGTGATCTCTTTGCTGCTTGCACCAGTGTCATTGCAAGCTATGTTCACGACGATGACATGCAGCACGCAATGGCGTACGTTGGATCGCCCGCCTTCTATCTGTGTAAACTGGACTGATGGTTACCTTCCTTGCCTTGCAGATCGTACATGTACTATCAGGATATTGACACTTCGAGTGCCTCGATCGAGCACAAGTCGTTGGAGGCGCTCTGCAACGCGCTCATGGTGGTCGGGTTCGTCGCGTGCCTGACATTCGGCATCGTGCTGCTCTACAAATTCGACTGCATCAAGTTCTTCCTCGGCTACTGCGTATTCTACTCGGCGACGTTGCTCGGCCTCGTCGGTGCCAAGATTATTGTGATCGTGGTGTGCAATAATTGGCACTGGATCGTCGACATGTGGTCGCTCGGGTTCGTCATGTACAATTTTGCAGTTGTAGGCGTGGTCAGCATCTTCTACCAAAAAGGTACCCCACCAAAGCTTGGGCAAGGATACCTCATCGCGACGAGTGTGATCGTTGCGTGGCAGCTTTCTCAGCTACCCGAGGTGCGTTGCTTCGATCAATGGTGGTGTCTGCTCCCCTGAGGTCCAAGTTCACGTTATTCCTTGTGTATGCGATCGCGGCATAGTGGAGCGTGTGGATGATCCTGCTGCTGCTCGCTTTCTGGGACCTCTTTGCAGTGATGACCCCGATTGGACCGCTGAGGTGGCTCGTGGAGCTAGTTCACGAGAAGGGAACCCCATTGCCTGGACTGCTTTATCAAGCCGACATTGTCGACGCTCACACGAACTCAATCCCCGACACTGTATCAAAGGGTCCACGAGAACAATGCTCGAAACACTCAGCAAACGCGACAAACAACAAAGCGTCAGACAGTATCTACAAACTGAGCGCGGCGTCTGACTACAGCCGCAACAACGTCGCAGCTGGAGACGTTCAAACGAAGACACTTGGGTCTCAACGTTTTGATCGCGATTCCTGCAACGACAACGATGATGACGACGACGACCGAACCATCAAATTAGGCTTGGGGGACTTTATCTTCTACAGCGTGCTGGTGGCACGCGCTGCGACGCACGGCATTGCAGTGTTCGTGGCGTGCTTCGTGTGCATTCTTGTGGTTCGTGGTGCAGCTTTGTGCAAATGGTGGCGGTTCTTTCAGCTAACTGCAAGAAACAACGGTGAACTTGCTTGCGCTCGCAGGGACTCGCGATCACGATGTACTTGCTGAGCAAGTTTGACGCGCTGCCGGCGCTGCCGATCTCGATCTTCCTCAGCATCCTCGCGTACCTGCTCACGACGGCGCTTATCGTGCCATTTCTCGCAGCGCTCTTTGAGCATTGCAAGATTGTGATTTTCTGATCTTCCTTAATTTCAGCACTATCGGTAAGCAATACCTTGTTCTGTCGGAAATAGACGGAGAGGTGAGATTCGCACTTTAGAGCAATGAAAAAGTGCTGCTCGCTGATCTCTCCCCTCACAAAAAAGGCAAAACGGAACAAGCGGAGCTGCTGCTCGCTCGATCTCGCCGCACACACGCTCGGACGCGCCTTCCTCCCCCTCCCCTCCCCCTGCGATTACGTTACCTCTCTCTCTCTCCCCCGCCGCGCGCCCGCGTCCGCCATGATCGACCCGTCAAAGGACAAGTTCGCGTACTTTAAGGACAACATCCAGACGGCGGAGGACAAGGTCCGCGCGGTTGGTTGGTGCGGAGGTGCTAATCTACAACCAAGTTGTTCACGCGAATGGGGGTGGCCGCGTTGCAGGACTTTGATGCGAGCCAGTACTACTACCACCGCGATGACTTCTCGAGCAAGGGACTCGGCACGAGCGGCGGCGGATCGGGTCCGAGCCACATGAACTTCTCGGGCTTCCACGGGATGAGCGGCGGGCTCTCAGGCAGCTTCGAAGGTGACGGCTCAGGTGCGATGAGACCGACTGATTTGTCGGATCTTGCTGGGCTACTTTAGCTGCTGACGACACTGTTCGTGCAGACGGTGTTCCTGGCCAGCACGGCGTCTTCTCCGGCTTCAGCAGCTCGGGCATGATGTCGTCCGGAAGCAACTCGGTGCGAGCCGAGCCGCCGATCGGATACTTACTGTTGCTGACGACTTTGTATTCAGAGTCGGCTAATGCACACATCATACTCTCTCTCTCTCTCTCTCATTTGTGCATGTGCAGTTTCTGAGCGCGTCGATGGGTCGCGGCTCGCTATCGGGTGGACTTCCAGTCTCCCACGAGCTCCACCGGATGAACTCGAACGACCACTTGGCGGCGGTGGTGAAAGGTGCGTGGCTAGTTGTCTGAAGTAAGGTGACTTGTATCAGAGACATCGCGGGATTCTAATTGGATGCGTCTGCGGTGGTGGGAGCGAGCAGGACGCTCGCTGCAGGAGAACAAGGCGCCGGACATGTCGGAGTTCCCGGCGCTCGGGTCGAGGTATGGCATTCTGTTGCACGATTCTGTATGTACGGAGACTTTATGCACGTCAGACCAAATCTGATCAGTGTTATGTACCGGGAACTTCAGAATGAACTCGCTGAACCTGGACGCGGACGCCGACGCGCGCGCGCGCGCGTCGCCGTCTGAGTTTGTGATCCAGAAGGAAGATTTCCCGGCGCTGTCAACATTCGGCCCGAGTTCGGCGGAGAAGAGCGCGGTGCAGGAGCACGAGCTGAAGCGGCAATCGAGCTTTCATTCGTCGGCGTCAGACGGCATGGTACTTCAGCGTTCGGGGTCGCAGGGCGGCAACAACACTTCGATCGGGAGTCGTGGCGGCGGCGGTGGTGCTGCGACGACTGGTGCTGGTAGCCTTGGGTCTTCTGGAGGCACGACGACTTCGGGGAGCGGTGTGGGTCTCTCGGGCGGAGCGTTCGGGCACTTCCCTTCGGGGCGTCCGCCTGCGCCGCCGTCGACAGCGAGCAACGGGCAGCTGGATCCGAGCAACAAGTTCGGTCTGCTTGGGATGCTGCACTCGGTGATTCGTCCGAGCAACGACTCGAAGAAGAGTCTGGCAATGGGGTGCGACTTGACGTCGCTCGGACTGAATCTGAATTCGGCAGAGTACGTCCCCGATGATGGCGATGGCTCTGTACTGCTGATGTATTTGCTGCGAGACTGACCGTTGTTTGCTGTGCTGTGCGTGCTCTTTGTCTCGCAGACCTCTGCACCCGACGTTCGCGTCGCCGTGGGCAGAGGGACCGCTGACCAAAGAGCCCCAGTTTTCCTTACCGATGTGCTATTATAATCAACCGCCGGTACTCAAGACGACGCATTTATCGAAATTCCACTTAGAGACGCTGTTTTACATATTCTACTCGATGCCGAAGGACGTGCTCCAAGCCTACGCCGCTCAAGAGCTCCATAGTCGGGATTGGCGCTACCACGGTGAGCTGAAGATCTGGCTCAAGCGCGCGACTCCAGCGGACACGGCACTGCTGGCAGCGGCAAGCACCGGTGGCATCGGCGGTGGTGGCAGTAGCGCGCTGCCGTCAAGTGGCGGCTCAGTTGGATCCGGAAGCATCGGGGCAAGTGTAGGCTCGATCGGCAGCACCCCAGCGTCCGGCGCGTCATCGGCGGGCAGTATCGCTAGCGTCGGCCCGCAGTTCCTCTACTTCGATACCACGACATGGGAACGCCGCGTCTTCACGGGCAACATCCACTCCGTCAGCGCAGGGCTCATGAGCGAAGAGGAGATCCGAGTCAAGTACAGCGCCGCCTCGTAACAATGCAAACGCGTCTCCGAGAGACTACCCTCCCTCCCTCCCTCCAGACATGGCTGAGATCTTTGCGTGTTTGTTCGTTCGTTCGTTTGTTCGTTTCTGCATGCATGTGCCCATGTGCAAATGCCAAGTTTCAACTGTCAAGATGCGTGGGTATTTGTTCATCGCGTTCCATTTCGTTTGCGGGCGGCGGCGGGGAGTTCTTACTTCATCGAGCTCTAATGGCGGCGCAGATTTTGTTGCTGCTGCTCGCGGCTCCTACGGCTGCGTTCAACTTTACATAATCGGTCTAATTGGATGGATCGACGTACAGCATCCTTGTCAGTTCTGCTGTTGTTGCTGAGGCGACAACACGCCGACACTTTCGTGCAGTGAGCTTTGCACAATATGCATCCCGCCCACCGCGAGCTCCAAGTGAGCAATGCGCGCGTCCTTCTCGTTGAGTTCCTCCGCAAGCATTTGGTTCGCCGACTGTCCACGAATTGCTAGGGTCACCATACTCACAAACCGACAGACAGACAGACATTCATTCTCATCTCTCGTACCTGCAGATGCGAGATCTGTGAGGACAAACGCGTCATCTTCGCGCTCATACGCTCCTTTGCTGATGCATGGCGCTCCTGGGAGACAATGGCAGATGTTAGGCTTTTCGGTCTTCACAGTCACACAGATGTGCTCAACTGAACAGAATCAAAGCGGAGACGACACCTCCAGAGCGTAGTGCTTGGCATTCGCTTCCACCCGCAGCTGCCGCTCACGCCGCTCGTGGTTCTGCCTCTCACTCTTCAGAAGCGAACGGAGCGTTCTACATCATTATCAAAGACTGTCAGTTGAGCCGATCTCTAGTCAGCATTCGCCCAAACTTCACGGTATCACGTACTCTGTCTCAGCTTGCGCTTCCGTGACCATCGCTTGCATCCGAGCTCGAAGCTTCGTGAGCTGTTTCTTCAAGCGCGTCTCCGGGTCTTCATTCTCGCTCTTTGGTCTAGCAACAGTGTTTGGCGAGTCGACTGGCGCAACAGACGTGGCGGCGAACGACAGCGCTGCGGCGGGCACGGACAGCTTGACGTCTTCTTCGTGGGACGTCTGGTTGTGAGAGTTGTCGTCGTCGCAGTCTGAAGAAGCGCCGACGTCGCTCGACTTGGATGAGTGGTGCGAGAGCGACGACAGCTCGTCGCTCGACTTGGATGCCTTGCGCACAAGCACCTTGAGTTCGTCGCTCGACTTGGAGGACCGGCGTACGAATGCCGTGAGCTCGTCGCCCGACTTGGACGACTTGCGACCGAGCTGGCTTCGGATGCTGTGCTTGGAGCTGCTGCGCGGCTTGGTCCGCGCCGCGCTCGGCGAGCGCATCTGTACGAACCGCCGCTCCTGCGCCTTTTGTTGCTCGGGGAGGTTGCGGCGGATGAGGCCCTGGAGCTCTATGATTTTCTGTTCCGCGCGAGCCAAGTGAGTCAGTTGGTTCATACGCGAAGTATCATGGTGTCCTCCGTGTTCCGCCACGCGCTTCCTACCTCCTGCATGAGCTTGTGCTCGTGCATGCGACGCTTCTTCTCGTCCTCGAGGCTCTTGAGCAGTAGCGCTACCTGCTCGCGCAGCATCGACACCTCGTCCTGGGGCTCAGCCTCCGCTTCCGGGTGCTGCTCCGCGACCTCGAGCGTTTTGGCGCGGAAGAAGCGTGGCGGCGCCTGGTAGTGGCCTTCCGGGTGCTGCTGAAACTGCTGGAGCAGTAGCAGCTGCTCGCGCACCGCCGGTCGTCCCGGGGACAGCGACAGCGACGACGCGCGCGAACTCGCGCTGAGCCGCCCGACCGGATGCGTCTGGCTGGCCCAGTGGCGCGACCACGACGGCGACGTCGCTGCCTCCTCCGCGCTTGCCTGATGCTGCTCTGTCGCGAGGAAGCGCTTGATCGCTGCGCGACTCTCGGCGTCGCAGTGGTCGCGCGGCGGTGGCGTTGCACGTGCGGCTGCTGCTGCTGCTGCTGGGGACTGCGGCGGCGCCTTTGCGGGCGTGCGCTGGACGACGGTAGCGCGCGCAGGGTCCATGTGTGGAAGGAGATCTTGTGCCCTCCTGTGCGCGAGCGGCGAGTCCTCGTTCTCTCGCTTTCTTTCTCTTTCTCGATAGCTTGGCTCTTTGGAGCTCTTGGCCGTCCGTCGTCGTGAGAAGAAGTGGTGGTCGGTGTGGGGAGAACGCCGCTCCTCGCACTCTCACTCACGGGGCGAGCATACTGAGCGCGAGAGAAGCCCGAGCGAGCGAGTGAGAGCGCGCTCTCCGGTTGTTGTTGCGAAGTCGAAAAAGTCGCCTCTTCTGATGAGCTGAATACCGAGCGATCGATCGAGCGATGACTGGTGGTGGTGGTGGTGATAATGGTGGTGGTGGATGGAGGAGAAGCACACACGCTGCAAGGCAGCCAGTGCTCCTGCTGCTTCTCGTACGAGCATTGCTGCTGTCTGGGAGAACAGCACCTTCACCTTCATGACCTACTCGAAGGCCATAGCTTCCCCAACAGCGAATGTGCACCGAGAGATGGCGAGTTGGTGATGCTCGATCACCTGTGCTGTTATTCTTTCAAGCTCATTTGCGACGCGACACGGCGAGCAACTGTGCCCGTGAGCACGGGAAGCGAGTGGCTGCGCTGTCGATGGCAGCGACGGCGACGGCGCCAACGTCGATGTTGAGAGTGGATCGTCGTCGTGGATCCGCAGATCCATCCAGAGATGAAAAGATCCCAAGATCAAGAGGCGAGCAGGTGGTCGGTCGATACTTCGTGGTGTTGGGACAACAAGGTCCGACGAGAGAGAGAAAAAGAGAGAGCCAGCTAGGAAGCCTCCGCTACATGTCCAGATCCAGATCCAGCAGAGCCGGCCAGGTATGATCTTGTAGGTCCTTGTCTCGCATGCTTGCTGCAATTGGAGCCCCCGACTTGCCCTGCCTTTGTGTTGAAAACAAAGGCAGGACAAGTCGGTTAACATCGTGCCATCAAGAGCATGAGTCAGGATTTACTGCGCGAACCGAACCGGTTCGGTCTGGCTCGGTCACTAAAATTCCATGTGTTTCGGTTGAAGGGTCGCCGCGACTATTCTTATAGGTGGGCAAAGTTGGAACCAAATCGGTAAAAAATGCCATGAAATTCAAGGATATTCTGGCTCAAGTTTCGCACCGGTATGTTTTTTGCACACCAAGCATTTTCCATTCAAGCCATCACAGTCTATACTCAAGCATCTTAACCAAAGATGAACCACTTCATCAGCCCATAGTCAACACTGCGAGAAAGTCCTGGTTGGATGGATCTTGTTCAATCCAAAGGATTAAGTCAGTAGTGCTGAGTGGGCTGGATTGTAGATATGTCCCATGTAGAATAAAATTTTGTCTTGGCCAGAGAAAGACATAATCCGGTTGTACACGATGACTGATCGGCCGCAGATTAACCACTAGCAAAGTACAGATTTTGGTGCAGCAATTTATGTAAATGACGGATCGTTAAATGCAGACTAAATAAGACAAATCTCAGACCAAATTAGCTTGTCGAGAATAAAACGAGAAATGAAAAAGATATAGACCAATTTTTCGTGCATTGTTGGATACTCTAATTTCCAGGATTCCTTCGTCCTACGTGTTTTGTCCTACATGTAGGATTAATACGTACATGGAGAAAGTTCATCGAACGAGTCTTGCTGGGAACACAAATCTTTGACAGCAATCAACGTAGCTTGAGTTTCCCCCGAAGCCGTGGATCGTGGTAGCCGAGCTTGGCCCAAGATCAACAGCATCATCTTACGCAAGAGGCGTCAGCTTGACTGCATGCAGATAAATGCTGCATGAACTTGATACCCATAGATCACTAGTCCTTACCATCCAACTCACGGAGTATGATATCTGTATAATGATGCCCTTTGCTTCACCCAAGCAGCTGCGAAATGGTCCGAGGTAGCAGTATATGCTGGACGCCAGTCCGCAGCCTCGAGGTCACATTGCAATCGAAACCCACATGTTGTAGACGTACGTTATGGTACGCAGCGTTTTCGGCGCTTAGGTTGGCAACAGGGGTGGCGCTGGCAGCATATCGAAGAAGTGCTGGTCGGTGCATCGCGGTATCGCATGTGATGCGCTTCAACAGATTAACGTTGTGATTACGGGCGTCGGGGCGCTCCGCGAGCGCAGCATTGTTCCCATTCCTACTAATTGAACTGCTTCAGCCTGACCGAAGTAGTGATACTTCTGAACATGCTGCTCTGTGTTCGCTCGTCCAGTGGGACATCTCGCGATCTGTGTGTCCCACATAGTCGCCAACTTATGTGTGCCACACAAGCTGATGTAACTGGGGTTGATCACTTTGCTACATGTTCCATCCGAGTTGTGGTGACGTATGCAAAAGTAGCAGCAAAGGTGGCTGCAACAGGATGTCCACCACCTACACGCGTTTCGGCAAAAGCTTGTGCGCCTTTCGACCCCTTGTAGTGTATCTCGCGACTTTCGCGTCCTGGCGCTCCAGATCGATCGGCTTGGACCCAGAAGCGGCCGTCCATTCAAGTTGGGCGAAACTCTCCACCAACTTCAAAAGCAGCCATCGATTGCTTCCGTGGTGTGCTTGCTGATCATGTAGCTCTTCCAACCTGCTCGACGACCTCTTTTTCCTAAGCAACCTGCTCCGTCTTCCCATCAGCGTCCTTGACCTCAGCTTCAGAGGCTGCTACTTCACCAGCAGTAACAGTAGCAGCAGCAGTAACCGCAGCGTCGCGCAGCGCTTTGAGTGCGTCACGCTTCGCAGCGCGATCCGTGAGCGCAGAGAGCTCTTCCTTCTCTTTCTTCCACACATCGAACGGCTTGGCAGTGTAGTCGCACGGCAGTGTCTCGAGCGTGCGCAGCCACTTGGCGTACGTGCGCGTGGCCGCCTCGTGCTTGATAATATGGTCGAAGATGTGCTCGCGCTTGAACTTGTCGACCGCCGCCGCGACGTCCGGGTCCTCCAGATCGAGCGGAGGGTGGGACGTCTGGATCGAGTCCTTCATCTTGAGGTTGTAGATCTTAAAGTGCGCCTGCGCAAGGTAGAGCCCGACGCTCGGCGCCTTGGGCAGGTCCATCTTGTCGAGCTGCGTCGCGCGGTCGATGACGTCGATGTCCGCGACGCCCGCGACGATCTCCACGGCCGTGCCGATCATCTTGCGGATGTGGTGCAGCAGGAAGCTCTGACCGACCACGCGCAACCGGATCCACTCCATGTCGTTCGCCACGAACGGCTCATCCGCCGCGAACGACGTGATGTAGCGGTTGCACTTGGGGCTCGTCGGCTCCAGCTTGGACGTGAAGTTGTGGAAGTTGTGCGTGCCCTCGTAGAGCCGCAGCACCGTGTTGAGCCGCGCGCGCGTGGCCGCGTCGAGGCGGAATGCCTGGTGCTGCGCGAGCGTCTCAGCGGTGATCTCGAGGTCGCCGCTGATCTCCTCGTCCGCGTCGCGTAGACTCGCCGGTCGCTGCTGCAGGTCGTCCGGCACTACGCTCGTCGCGCGCGTGCGCTTCCCGAAGATGAACGTCGGCGCCAGGTACTCGTACGTGCGCTGGTCGCACGCCATCTTGGCGTTGAAGTTCTTGGTGACTGTGACCATGTGCATCACGCGAATGTCGGCCGGCAGCGCGGCGTTGACTTTGGCGACGAACCCTGGAATGTCGTCGCCCACCTGGAGCTTCGCGGTCAGCAGCTGCCCGGCGGCGTGCACGCCCTTGTCAGTGCGCGCAGCACGGCTCCAGCCGACCTTCTGCAGGAAGCCGTAGTTGGCCTCGGAGATGCCGCCGGCCTCGAAGAGCGCGCGCTCGACCTCGGCCTCGATGGTCTTCACACCCTCGTTCCTGGTGCGTCTTCACCGTGAGTCGCTCTCTTCTCCAACAATTTCACACACACACACATACACACACAATAGCATGCTGCAACGCACATCTGCATGCCCGAGTAGTTCTTGCCGCAGAACGCGAGCCAAATGCCATAGCGGCGCTTCGGCGCCGCGGCGGCGGCCTTGGCGTCAGCGTCAGCGTCGTCGTTGGCTGTCGACGCCGCTGCGTCATCGCCGCTGGTGGTCGCCGCTGCCGCTTTGCGCTGCGCCGCATACGAGCCCGGATGGATTGTGTCGGAGAAACCCGCGCGGCGGTCGATCGGCTCGGGCTTCGGGCCGTCAGCGCCGGCGCGCGCCTGCTTGTTCTTGCGACGCACGCTCCAGTGCGCTGCCTTGCGCTTGGTCATCGTAGCTCTTGGCGATAAATGGCTGGCGAGGTCCTGCGATAATCGCATGAATCCTTTTTATCTCGGATTTTGAGAGATGAACCACGTTTAGTGGCACGATCCGACATGGGCGAGCAGAATGTACCGCTGCAAGCGGTACTATGCACCACTCAAAGTCTGAGGAGCTCACAATCCGAACCACACGATGGTGCTGCTGCTGCATCCAGCGCGCCGCGCCGTCGCCCGCGCGCTCGCGGCCTACGCGCCGGCATCAGCGCGGTTCTCCGCCCCGTCTGCCGCTGCCACCACGCGGCACTTCTCGCTGGCGCGCACGCCGCCGCCGCCGCCGTCGGACGTCGTGGACCCGAAAGACATTCTGCGCCCGAACGTTGTGTCGACGCCGCAGCTGCCACTCGACCAGGAGCTCCCTGGGTGCGTGCGTCGGCGCGTGTGCACTAGTATGAAATTGTATATACTGAGCGTGTGGATGCGCGCAGATTGCCGAAGCTCAAGCCGGCGAGCCAGCTGCAGGCGCCGCAGACCGAGGTCACGGTGCTGCCCTCGGGCTTGCGCGTGATCTCACAGGAGACGTACGGCCAGGCGGCCACGCTTGGCGTGTTCGTGGACGCCGGCAGCCGTCACGAAGACGGTGCGTGCTGATTTAGTGCGAGGGTGAAGGAAGAGAGGGAAACGGAAGAAATTTGACGCGTGAGATCCCCGCCCGCAGACTCGAACGTCGGCGTGACGCACCTGCTCGAGCACCTGGGCTTCAAGAGCACGACGACGCGCTCGCACGCGGAGCTTGTGCGTGAGGTCGAGAGCATTGGCGCGCTCACGACGTCGTCGTGCGGCCGCGAGCAGATCATCTACACGATCGACCTGCTGCGCGACAACGTCGCGAAGGGGCTTGAGCTGCTTGCGGACTCGGTGCTCAACATCAACGTTGATGCGGACGAGATCGAGGGCATCAAGGCGATCATGCGCTTCCAGACCGAGGACCTGCTCGAGAACCCGCAGGCGCTGCTGCAGGAGTACATCCACAGCGCCGCGTACGGCGCGCGCGCGTCGCTCGGTCGCCCGCTGCAGTGCCCACTCGACAAGATCGACGCGCTGACGCTCGATAAGGTGCTCGCGTTCCGCGCCAAGCACTTCGTCGCGGAGAAGATGGTGCTTGCCGGCTCGGGCGTGGACCACGCGTCGCTTGTGGCGCTCGCGACCAAGTTCTTCGCCGAGATCCCGAGAGGAGAAGGTAGCAACGCCAGCAGCGCTTCCCCGCCCGAGCCCATTGTCTACAAGGGTGGCGTGCAGACGATCGAGAACGCGGACTCGGCGTTCTCGTACGCGGCGCTCGCGTTCCCGACCGGTGGGTGGCACCATGAGGACCTTGTGCCGGTGTGCGTCCTGCAGACGCTGCTGGGCGGCGGCGACAGCTTCTCGGCGGGCGGCCCGGGGAAGGGTATGTACTCGCGGCTCTACACGAGCGTGCTGAACCGGTTCTACTGGGTCGAGTCCGCGTTCGCATTCTCGTCGATTCACGCGGACGCCGGGCTGCTGGGCATCTACGGCGCGTGCGCCCCGTCGCACACGAGCAACCTCGTCGCGTTGCTGTGCAACCAGCTCCTGAACGTCGCGAATCGGCCCGTGGACGCGGCGGAGCTCCAGCGCGCGAAGAACCAGCTCAAGTCGTCAGTGCTCATGAACCTCGAGTCGCGCATGATCCTTTACGAAGACATCGGGCGCCAGCTGCTCACGTACGGCATGCGCGAGAGCCCCGAGTCGGTGTGCGCCAAGATCGAACAGGTCACGGCCGCGGACATCCAGCGTGTGATGCAGACTGCGATGGCGCACCCTCCGAGCCTCGTGTACTCGGGCGACCTCAAGCTGTTCCCGAGCTACGAGCAAGTCGTCGGCGGGATCAAGGAGGGCTTGCAACACTAGCTAGTAAATCGGCGAGAGACTTCGGAGGACAGAAGAAACAAAGCGTCTTGATCGATCGATCGTCGCCGCTT
>JAASFW010000252.1:0-26944 GCA_023334005.1 Globisporangium orthogonon | reverse complement strand
TTGGTGAACCGTTCGGATGCCATCTTCTTCGCCACTTGGCCAGATCGAGCTTGAGCTGGGAGAATGCAACGTGGGATGCAGCCGCACACGAGAGCGCACAGTGGCTTCTACCTTGTTCGGAGGCATAACGACAACCGGTCCGGTGAAGTGCGAGTGGTTTGCGATTCCCGCGACAGCTAACTGCCTATAGCCTGCCGCTACACAAGAAACTGGGGCCCTTGAGCGTGCTCCGACACATTTCGAGCTCTGCTTCTGTCTCGGCTGCTGGAGCGTCCGATTCCTCTCGACGCAATCCCGACAGCTTCGTACACTTTCATGGCGTCTGCAGTCTTCCGATTCGCCACGAAACACTCCAATAATTGTACAATACATGGACCGCGAGCAGTTCCTTGCTGCGCAGCTCTGGCTGCGGCGCGTCTCCGTCGCCGAATGGGATGGCGCCGCGAGCCAGCAGCTGCTGCCTCCGCCGCTGCCTAGCGAGACCGTGACCGCGTGGTGCTGCTTCCACGTCGCCTCGCGTCTGTGCGTCTTCGATGCGTGTGGGGAAGGCGAGGACGCCACACAGCTGCAGCTCGAACTCCGGCGACCCGCGCCCCACGTGCTGCTCGCGTGTTTCGACGGCCGCCTCACGTTCGCGGTGGACCTGCATGCGGTGGTGGGTGTCGTGGCGCCGACTTCCGTGGCTCAGCAGCATCAGCAAGTGCTAAGCCAGCCGGAGGCGCCGCCGTTCGGCTCGCTCGAGCTCTCGCATGTGAGCGTGCGCGTGTGGCTGGAGCCACGAGACGCGGCACCCACAGCCGCACGGCAGATGCTGCAGCACGCGCTACTCACCGTGCAGCAGGTCGTGGCTCGCGCCCGCCAGGCGGCTCCCGAGGGAAACACGGATGTGCTTGAAAGCACATGGCGCGACATCTTCCGGCACAGCGCGCGCGCCACGGAGCCGGCGCTGCCGTTGCTGCAACTGCCGACTCCAGCAGAGTTGCTGCAGCGCGCCCGGCGCATCTTTCCGCGCGACGCCGACTTTGAGGCTGCGAAGAGCACGTGCTCGCGGGTGGTGAGCGCAAGCCGGCGAAGGAAGAACCAGCGCGAGAACGGCGCGGACAATGTGCAGCAGCAGCAACAGCAGCAGCACGAGCTGCCGAGCCACGGAGACACGTTCTCAGCGTCGGAGCTTGGGCTGCTGCTTACGGAGCTCGCGCACGTTTTCGGCGACACCCACGACGGCGTGAGCGAGCTGCTGGGCTTTAGCTCTGGCGCGGCGTGTGCGACGCATGACCGCTGCTTCGTATTACAAGATGGCGAGCGTGCCGAGAGCGAAGCGACCGCGCCCTGCGTTGCAGCCAAGTGGGAGGCCTGGGACGAGTATCTGGAAGCGTCGACGCAGGCGTTGACGCCGCCGAGAGGCAGCGTGTACGCCACGCTCTCTTATCACCGCTGCCTCAGCGAATGTGTGCTTAGTAGTAAACTAAACGTTCGTTGGCTGCCGCTTACAGGGACATGTCGGACGCGCTGCAGGCAGCCGCTCGCAGTTTCCAGCGAGCGTCCACCGATGATAGCGACGCGCTCGCGTGGCAGCAGCGCGCCGAGAGGCAGCACAAGCAGATCGTGCGTCCGGAGCCTGCGCTGGTTTCAGGCTGCTGCGTTGTAGGAGGAAGCTGACGATCAGAGGATCATAATGGGCGTGTGTGTGTGTGTGTATGCTGTCTGCCTGCTTCCCAGCGAGCATTCGAGAGCGTGGCATTCGACGTACTCTTCCCAAACGAACGACAGCACAAGCAACAACAGCAGCGCGAGGCAGAGCAGTTGCTTGCTGTGCTGCTTGAGAAGCGCAAGCAGTTGCTGCGCGACGAGCTGGCATTCTCGCTTCTGCCGCAGCGTCGGCAACCAGCCAAGAGCGCAAGTACATGGAGCAACACCAGCAGCAACACGACCAGGAGCCATGGGACGACAGCATTACCATGATTATCAAATATGCAGACACAATCCGCTCGTGGACCTCTTGCGCACACACTTGTCTCCGAGAAGAGCAGGCAGGTCCCGTGAGATGTCGGCGGTGCCGCGTGATTCTCCGTCGAGCCGAGTCACCGGTGCGGATGACGCTGTAGCAGCAAGTGGAGGGTCTTGAGCAGAGTGGTCTTGGGAACGGCCACATCGCGACCTTGAACTTGCTCACACAATGGCGAGGATATCGGAGAGATAGTGTCGAGTAGCTGGCGGACAGCTCCAGTGATAGTTTCTAACGCATGTCGTTCACGAACGTGATGACCTTCCGCAGCGTGAAGCGGAGCTGGCGGCGGAGACGATACTTGTCGCGGTGGAAGTCGTTGTGAGGCTCATGTTGACGAGGCGGTACGACGTCTTGTAGGATTGCCACGACTTTCAGTAGGTGTGGATGCTTGTTTGGTCGGTATTGGAGCATTCCTTACTGTCGTTATTTTCTTCCGCTCATTTCGTTGTCGGCGTTGGCAGCGGTGACAGTCAGAATCTGCAGATGCCCGAGGAATGTGAGCGCCGAAGGCTCTGACCTCGCTTGCGCCGCTCGCCCAACTCCGGTACTCTTTTCCTCTCACGACCGCGTTGTGCGCGCCGGAAGACCCGTTGATGAGCAGCCTGACCGCCGAGCGCAGGAGCGGCAAAGGAGAAGAGGACGAAAGCGAGGACTTTGTCGGCGTGAGCTCCATGCCACAGTGGACGGACGAATTCCACCGATAGGATCGGGTTCTCTGCACCGGGGAACTAGTTCGCGAGCGTAGTGCTCGCCGATTTCGCTCATCGACAGTACTCCATCATCGCCGCTGATTGCTCCTGTTCGGCCCTCGCCGTGATTGACATGCATCAGCTTTCTCGGGCCTTTTCATCTACATGCATCGCGACCAGGCTTTATCGTACGATTTGTATCCACTCTGCCGGCCCTGTTTATCTCAAATGGTAATCGATGTGGTCCACACCGGGAACTGGACCTCGAAATAGGTCCACGCGGCAGACGAGCTAGATCGAGCCCTCCAGCAAGAGGCAGCAGTAGGTGTCGCGCGGTGGGTCCCCCCCTCGTGCACACGCCCGTCTCTCGCCATGGACACCGCGGGCGGCGCCGGCGTGGACGCCGGTGCGTCACTCGCTCTGCGAGTCTCCCACACATATGCTTTGTAACACGAGCGGCGCAGTAACTGACGCGTTTGCGCTGCTGATCGTGTCTGTATGTGTGCAGAGCACGCAAAGACCAAGCAGGAGAACCAGCTGCTGCTCAAGAAGCTGCACGACGTCGTCGCGCGCTACAAGCAGCTGCAGCAACAGTACCAGGCTGTGGTGGCCGAGAAGGAACAGCTGCTTGGCACCGCCGAGGGCGCGAGCACTGGAGACGCCTCGACGCAGCACGAGATGGCGGCGCAGGACGCGGCTGTGAAGAAGCTTGAGGCCGAGAAGCATGAGCTCATCGAGAAGCTCAAGACCGTCGTGGGCACCTGCCGTGCCATGCAGAAGCAGCTGCAAGAGGCCAAAGAGGAGAACGAGATTCTCAAGTCCCCGGTCAAGCCACCCACCAATAGCGACAGTGCTGCTGACAGCGGCAGTGCGGCAAGTGCCGCGTTCGCGGCTGCTGCGCGCGTGACAGAACTCGAGCAGGCACTGGCGCGCAAGGACGAGGAGAAGCAGGAGCTCGTTGTGAAGCTTCAGGAGGTCATCGCGCGATACCACGCGCTACAGCAGCAGCTTGAGGCGAAGATCGGCGAGCATGAGGCCGCAATCTCCCAGGTGCGCGCCCTGGAGTGCGCGCTTGCAGACCGGCAGTCGATCGAGACGGCGGCCTCCACTGCCAGCACGGAAGTGATCGACGCGCTCGAGCGCCAGCTCGCGGAGCAGACGGCACAGCTGGAGCTCGCGGAGACACACAAGTCGGTCGCGAAGGAGGAGAGCGCGCGGCTCAAGGATCAGCTCGAGTCGCTTATCGACGACAAGCAGCAACAAGAGCGCGAGTTGACACGGCAGCTCCAGGACGCGCAGCGCGACAACGACCGCCTCGTGGCCAAGGTCTCGGACCTGCAGCACCAGGTCGCGGGCATGCAGCAGCAGCAGGAGGACGCCGAGCAGCTCTACTTGGAGGTCGCGTCCAAGCTCAATCAGACGCTGCGCGCGAACAGTGATCTCGAGCTGCGGCTCGCTGCGAGCCTGCGACAGCGCGAGCAGGACACCGTGCGAATCGACGGAGAGGCGGCCGCGCGCATCCGCGAGCTTGCGTCCTTGCTCGATAACGCGAACAGCTCAGCCGCGGACCTGCAGCGCCACTTCGAGAGCGAGGCGAGCAAGTGGGAGCAGGAGCGCCGCGACTTTATGGAGCGCGTGGACGCGCTCACGCGGTCCGGGCAGGCCGCGAGCGCACGCATCAAGCACCTGGAGGAGCTGCAGAGCCAACTGGAAGGCGTAGACGTTGAGGGGAACTACGCGATCCTCTCACCGCTCCTTGACTTCCCGAAACGCGAGGAGATCCAGGCGTTGGCCGAGCAGGTGAACTCGCTGCCGGTGCAGGAGTTGCTCCCCACTACAGTCGCTCCGAGCGTCGATCTAGTCTCGCAGTACGACGAGATCCGGTTTCAGATGAGCCACATCCGCAAGCGCCAGAACTCGCTGCTTGCAGAAAAGGAGAACGACGTGCAGGAGCTCGAGCAGCTGCGCGAAACGATCGCGAACCTCGTGCACGAGCACGAGTCGTCGCTGAAGGAGAAGGATGCACAGCTTCGCGCGACCGCGGAGACACTCGAGGCAGAGAAGGCGACTTTAACGAACAAGCTGGCTGAGACGGAGGCGCTTGCTCGGGGCGAGACAGAGAAAGTGTCGCGCATCTGTGCGCAGCTGGAGGAGGCTATGGCGCTCTCTGACGATGAGCGCGGAGCGACCAGCGACGTCGAGCAGATCCTGAGTAGCGTGAAGCGGACAATTAGGGAGGCAGAGGAGCACCGTCGCGCTGCGAGCGAGCTGACAGCGTCGGTCGCAATGCTGCGAGAGCAGGTGGCGTTTTCTCATTCGGCGACGGAAGACGCGTCGACACGCGCAGACCAACTCGAAAAAGAAGTCCAGGCACTCACTGCTGCGCTACAGACCTCTCGCGATGAGAGCGAACGCCTCTCTTCTGATAGGAAGAGTACTCATGAGCATACGCAGAGTGGGTCAGATGACGGTGAGCAACTGAGCACCACGAAGCAGGAACGCGAGCAGCTGCCGTCTTCATCCGCTCGACAAGCGCAGACCGATGATGAGACTCGTGCGGTCAGCGAACCTCCCGCAGGTGGAAAGAACATCGCTGACCTCGAGCGCGAACTCGAGCGGGCCAAGTCTTCTTTAGAGGAGAGCGAGGCGGTCATGTCAAGCATCAAGGCGGAGAACATGCGAATGATCTTCGAGGTCGCGAAGGCGGCGGACGGATCCGTGAAGCTCAAGCAGGATTACGAGGCGCTCCTGGAGCAGCAGAAAGAAAAGGCGAGCGAGCTGGAGACGCTCATGCGCGAGCTCGAGTCTGCGATAGCCGGGAAGCTCGAGCTGGAGCGCGAGCTGCGCGAATCACAAGGCTCGCTGAATCTGCAGATTGATGAGCTGAATGCAGAGAAGCAGGAGCTGCGCGACAGCGTGCGGCAGCTCGAGGAGGAGCTGCAGCGCCTGCGCAGCGAGAAGGAGGTGTTGGAGAAAGAGATCGCAGACCTGAAGAACGAGAACGACACGCTCGAGGAGCGCATCAATGAGCTCAACGCGAAGTCCGAGTACGACTCGACCGAGGAGAAGGAGCGCGAGGTCGAAGAGCTCCGCTCGTCGCTTGTGCAGGCAAGAGTTGAGTACGAGCAGCAGACGCGGCAGCTCAGTGCGCTGGAGAAGAAGGTCGCTGAGGTGTCGAGCCGCTCGGGCTCGCCTTCAAACAACGCCAACGCCAACGCTGCGACGGAAGCGGAGCGAAAGGAGTTCCAAGCAGCGCTGATCGAGCTGATTGACATGGAGCGGAAGCTGCAGGCGGCGTACGAGACGCAGAAATCGTTGGAGGCGGCGCTGAAGGAGAAGACGGAGTCGAAGGCGCTGCTGGAGGCTAAGCTTGCGGACGCCGAGCAGAGTCTCGCCGACCTCGAGGACGAGCTGGAGCACAAGATGCGCGTGAGCGGCACGATCGAGACGCACCTGAAGAACACTGAAAGCGAGAACCAGGATCTGATGAAGGAGCACGAGCAGGTGCTCGCAAAGCTCGTGCAGACTGAGAACTTGCTCGAGGAGAAGTCGATCGCGTTCGAGGCGTTCCGCACGACGTCCGACATGCTCAAGGACGAGCGTACACGGTTGCACAACGAGATCGCGCTGCTGAAAGAGCAGAACCTGGAGCTCGAGCAGCTAAGCGAGCGCGCGGCATCAGCACAGGAGGAGGCGCACCAGGAGCTGGAAGAGCAGCTGACGGAGCTGGCTGACAAGATTGCGCAGCTCGAGACGGACAAGACCGAGATGAAGAAGAGCATGGAGAGCGAGATTTTCCAGCTCGAGGACGAACTTGAGGAGGTCAAAGGCTGGCGCAAGCGCGCCGACGACGAGAACGCTCTCTTGCACGAAAGGATCGAGGAGCTGGAAGCGTCTGCGAGCGAGCTCAGGGCGAACTCTGCGACGCTCGAGGACCAGAACGCTGAGCTCTCTCGAGAGCTTGCCGCGGCGCACGAGTCGTTCACGGAGCAGCTCGGCGACATGGAGATGCGAGTCGAGCAGGCGCTAGAAGAGATCGTGGCGGTGACGCAGGAAAAGCAAGCGCTGGAGGCGGCTAGCACCGAGCTTGAGGAGCAGCTCGTGCTGCTCCGAGCCGAGAAGCGAGCGCTCGAGGACGAGTTCGCCCAGACAAAGTCGACTCTCGACGGGATCGCCGAGGAGCTGCGAGCAAAGCTGGATGCAGTCGAAGCCGATCTGCGGACATCTGAGCAGCAGCTGAGTGACTCGGTTGCCGACGCGAAGCAAATGAGCTCGGATCTGTCCAAGCTGGAAGAGACGAATACCTCGCTGACAAACGACATCGCTTCGGCGAAGACGGAGCTGGCAGAGAAGACGCAGGCGTTTGAGGAAGCACTTGCAGCCAAGACGGTAGAGATAGACGCGGTGCTGGAGAGAAAGACAACCGAGTGGCTGGCACTTCAGTCGAATCTGGAGGAGACGATTGGGGAGCTCCGTGCGACACTGCAGACAACCCAGAGCGAAATGGCTGCGTTGTCAGCTCAGAAGGAGCTGGTCGAGCACGCCGCGAGCGATCTCGAAGCGCAGCTGCAGGAGGCAACGGCGAAGGCGGAGGATGCGAATAAGCAGGTGCAGATTCTTACGCAAGAGAATGTGGGGCTTGTGGAGTCGCAGGAAGCCCTTGAGAGTCGCCTTCGTGTTGAGATCGAGAAGGAGCGAGCAAATGTTCAGCAGCTCGAGACACAGGTCGAGGAACTGCACGCTCAGAGCGGAGTGGTGGCCAGCGAGAAGCAGAGAGTGGACTCTGAGCTTGCTGCGCTGAAGGAGACACTTGCAACCTCGCAATCGTCGCTTCAGGAAGCCGAAGAGCAGTTGGCGGAGACCAGGCTGGCGGTCGAGTCGTCCTCGACAGAGCTGTTTGCTCTCCGCTTCACCCTCAACGAGAAGGACATGATGATTGAAGAAATGGACACCAAGCACGCCTCGCTGAAGGCCAAGCTGGAGTCCTCTGAAGCGCTTGTGCGCGAGCTGGAGGAGCAGGTTGCTCAGAAAGAAAGCGTGGATGGGAAGGTGGACAAGCTGAGAGAGAAACTGACTTCTGCAAAGGCATCGCTGAAGGAAGCGGAGGAACAGGTGGCAGAGAAAAGCGAAGCGGTCGAGAGATTGACGGAGCAGTACGAGTCGCTCAAGGCAGAGTTCGAGGCATCGAGTCGCCAAATCGAATCGACGGCGCTGGAGAACGAGACGCTGGGAGTCGAGATCAAGAGCCTGGAGGCTGCGCTGAAGGAAGCTCAAGATCGAATCGTCGAGAAGGAGACTGCTTTGGAGGCTTTGAATGCCGAGCATACTGGGATGCAAGCGCAGTTGGAAAAGGCTAAATCCACTGTTTGCGAACTCGAGACGCAGCTCGCGAGCGAGAAGGAGCGTCTGAGCGCCAATGCTAGCAGCTCGGAGGAGTTGCTGGCGACACTGCGATCGTCGGTCCAGGAATCGGAGGATCGTGTAGCGGCGAAGAGTGCGACTATCGAGGCGCTTACAGAGCAGCACCAGTCTCTTAAAACCGATTTCGACGCCTCGCTTCGTTCGTTGGAGGAGAAGAAATCGGAGAGCGAGGCGTTGATCGCGAAGGTCGAGAGCCTGGAAACCGCGCTGGAGTCTGTGTCGGCGTCTTTGAAGAGCTCAGAAACCCTGGCGGCTGACAAGAGCGCAGCGCTCGAGGCTCTGGAGCTCGAACACGCTGCCCTACACACAAAGCTCAGCGAGTTGGCTGCTAGCGTGGAGCACCTCAAACACGAGGCTGCAGTCGAGAAGGAGAGTATGGACGCCACGATTGCGAGCTTGGAGGAGGCGCTTGCAGCCGCTAAGACGTCATTGGAGGTGACCGAGACTGAGCTGAATGACAAGGAGACGAAGTACCAGGCGCTGGTGTCAGAACAGACTGTGCTATGCGCAGAGCTGGAAGCGACCAAGAGTGCTGTGCGTCAACTGGAGGAACACGTTGCCGACAAGACGAGCGTCGAAGTCAACGCGAGCGCTCTGGAGAGCACGCTCGCTGAAGTGCAGGCTTCGCTTCGAGAAGCGCATGCCCACTTGGCAGAAAAGGATGCGGAGCTGGAAACAATGGCGAGAAAGGCATCGGAGCTTAGTGTGGAGCTAGAAGCAGCGATGAGCAAGGTGGATGAGCTGAAGCTGGTCGTGAGCGAGAAGGACGTGGCGCATGATGCGCTGAGTACTGAGCAGGTGTCGCTGCAGTCGCAGCTGGAAGAGCGAGAAGCACGACTGCAAGAGCTTGAAGGCGAGATTCGCTCGCTTCAGGAACTTACGACGACATCTCAACAGGCTGTCAAGGACACCGCACAGGTGATCTCCGTTAAGCAACAGGAGTTGGATGAGATGAGCGACCGATCTCGGGCGCTCGAGAGCGAAGTGGCGGACGCCCGCGCGCACATCGAATCGCTGAAATCGCAGATCGCGGAGCTGGAGGCGGCTCGCGCAGCTCACTCTCAAGAAGTGGAACTGCAATTGTCCAGCGAACTGGAGGCTGCACAGACCCGCCTAGCTGAGCTCACAAGCGAGGCTCGAAGCGCTGCGGAAGATCTCGAGAGTCTTCGTGTCGCGAGCCAAGCGGACGCGCAGAAGCACACCGTCTCTCTCGCACAGCGCGACGAGATCATCTCGACGCTGAAAGCGAAGCTCGAGGAGGTGGTGGCGAGCTACAAGCGTCTGAAAGAGCATGCGAAAGAGCTGCAAGAGCGCCTCACGCAGCAAACTGAGGCGAACGCCAAGCTGACGCAGGCTCAGGAGACCGCTTCGGCAGCCCATGCCGAGCAGTCGGAGGAACTGGCTGCTGTGAGACAGGCGCTTGCTGCTGCCCGCGACGATGCAGCTCGAGCAACCACAGAGCTCCAAGAAGCGATGAATGAGCGCCAGGAGCTCTTGGAGCAGCACATGGCAGAAGTCGAGCGTCTTCAACGTTGCGCTTCTGAGCAAGAGGCTGAGATCGACGAGCTTCGCACTCAAGCCAAAGTAGCGGCTCAGAGGATGGAGGAAGAGACGCACACTCTTCTCGCGGCTCGCGAGCAAGAGCTGAAGGCAGCATTTGCTGTTGAACAAGAGCAGACAAAGTCAGAGATGATTGCGGCCGTCCAAGCAAAAGAAAGCGAGGCGCACGAGGTGCTGGAAAAGATGCGCGAGGTCGTCACTCGATACCGCGAGCTTCAGGACCAGTACCGAACGCTGGAGATCGCACACGAATCCGTCTCGACCGAGCACGAGACGGGGAGGTCGGCTCTTGAAGCCGAGCTGAGCACGGCGCGCGCGACGATTGAAGAGCTGCGAGCGTCAAGCAGCAACGTCGAGGCGGGGCACGCTTCGTCGGTGTCGCGTCTCGAAAGTGAGGTGGACGCCCTGAAAGCGGAGCTTGCGATTGAGACGGAGGCAGCGGCAGCAGCGCGTACCGCGCTCGAGGTGTACAAAAAGCGCGCGCATACGGCGCTAAAGAAAGCCACAAGCGAGAGCAAGATGAGCGTGAAGAAGGTATCAGAGGAGTCGGTCGTGCTGGAGAACCGACTACTCGAGGCGAACACTCGCGTGAGCGCACTCGAGTCCGAGCTGGCGCTCGCGAAGAGTCGAATCGACGAGATGGCGGAGGTGGCTGCGACGCAAGTCCAGCAAGCTGTAGACGTCGTCGAGGCGGAGCGGCGCGCGCTAGAGGCGACGTGGAAAAGCGAATTGGACGCCGTCACGCTGGCACTGCAGCAGGCTCAGGCCGAGCTGCAGGGCAAGCAGGCGATCGAGAGTCGCATCGCGCAATTGGAGGAGGAGCGCGTGGCGCTGATGAACGAGATCGAGCTGCTCAAGAAAGAGCTCCAGAACAAGAGCGAGGCTGCGCGCGAGATGGTCAAGACCAAGGATGGCGAGATTGCTCAGCTGAGGCGAGAGCTCGAGGCAGCGGCCGCCACTGCTGCGCTTGCAGCATCCTCAGGTTCCAAGTCCTCTCTGCGTGTGGAGAGCAGGAGTAACAACGACAGTGCGGGATCGAGGAATCCGTCGCCGTCCAGGCCGGAGAAGACTGCAGCACATAACGACTCGAGCCGCGCGAGCTCAGCAGATCCTGCAGACGACTCGCACTCGTCCCACATTGCAGCCGCCGTGGCGGAGCACCGAGCGATCCCGCTGGTCGCTACCTCCCCGACGGCGAACGGCGAGAAGGCCGGCATGGACGCGCAGATCGTGAACTTGGCACGGGTGCGTGGGCTGCTGTGTAGTCGATTGGTAGAATGGATTCGAGATGGTAGATGGCTGACCTGCGGTACAACGAGTGGTCTCTAGGCGCAAGCGCTGCGGGAAGAAGAAGCGCTCCAGATGAAGACGCAGTTGGCAGCGCTGGAGGCGCAGGCTCGGCGCTTCCAGAAGCAGGTGCGTTTCTGTTTTGTGTGCGTGTTGACTGTGCGAAGTTCTGTAAGAGAGCAGGTGTCTTACGTGTATGTGTGCGAATGATGTTCGCAGTACGAGGAGACGTGCGTGCTGCTGGAGGACGCCAAGCGCGAGAAGAAACGACTGCAGCATCTGAGTGAGCGCAACGCGGAGGGAATCAACATCGAGGTGCGGCGCAAGTGGCTGTTGTGGGCTTGCGTCGTTGGCGCTCAAGTCTCAGCTTTTTTTGTCTGATTGATGCCCACAGTACCTCAAGAACATCGTGATCAAGTACATCGAGAGTGGGAATGGGATCGAGAAGGACCGGCTGATCCCGGTGATCGCAACGCTGCTACACTTCAGGTGGGATAGCTACTCTATACACTTGTCGTCGCCAACGTAGCCATGATTTGGTTCGCTTACCACCTCCCGATCTTTGACCACGTAGCCCGCAGGAGATGCAGAAAGTGACGCAGAAGCTCCAGGAAGAGGCGGCCGCGAGCTCCGGGCTGCTCGGGGGCGTGTTCTCATACTTTGGAGGCGGTGGCGTCGGGGCGACGTCGCCTGCGCCCAAACCGCTCGCGAGTCTGTCGCGCCAGCCGTCGACAGCGACGATCAGCGGCGGCGGCCCCGCGGGCTTCCGTTTCGACGAGCCGGACGACGACGACCGTGCGAACTCGCTCAACCCATTCGCGTTGTAAATGTGTCGAGTGTTGAGAGGGTTAGAGAGACGCCGCCGCTCTTCCGTCGTGCTGTGTGTGTGCGGGAGGTTGGTTGGCACCTGTATGTGTGTGTACATCAAAGAGACTTTCCTGTACTCCCGATTTTTTTCGTGGAAGGACATCGGTTGATGTGGTGTACACAAAATCTGATTGGCCACCGCTCGTTTATCACAGGCACAAGGGACGACAAACGAGCAGCTCACACTTCACCATGGCCGAGAGCAGGATGAACGACGCGGTGGCGCGCACGATGGACGCGCTCGACCGCTCGGTGCTGCGCGAGCTGCAGCGCGGCGGATATGTCTGCAGCGCCAAGTGCTTCGACCACAAGAGCTGGAGCACCGAGCAGCTGCAGCAGTGCGTCGAGCGCTGCCAGATGCCGATGCAGCAGGTGCAGGGCTACCTGCAGCAGGAGCTCAGCGCCTTCCAGGTGCGTTTGCGCGGGACCCGCTTGGTCGCGGACTGCTGCTTGCTGACGCTTAAAAGCTGACCCCGTATGCGCTCTGCGACGCCACCGACAGAATCGCCTCCAGCGCTGCGCGATGGACTGCCAGGACCGCGCGCGCGACACGCTGCCGGCGGCCGGCCAGCCGTCGGACGCGCAGCTCGAGGGTGCGCAGAAGTCTATGGAGAGCTGCGTGGGCAGCTGCGTGGACTCGCACATCAAGCTGCTGCCGGCGCTGCACAAGCGCGTCGAGGAGGCTGTCAAGCAGGTCAAGCAGCAGCAGCCGTAGATAGAACGCTACAGCCGCGTGCTCTCCTCTTAAGGCTTGAATGGCTCCATTGTACACCATCACCGCCATCATAGAAGATACGAGCTACACGCGAGACGGATTCCAATGTATCTTACAGACTGCGAGCTCACAGCATCCTATCTCACGTTGCTCTTGGAGGCGACCACAGCTCACACATAACTGCTTCCACCACTGCCTGTCGCATGCTGCCGCGCGTTGGACGGCGAGAGGGGGCTGGCCGCTGGACGTCCAGCGACGCGGGTAGCGGGGCTGGAGGCCGCCGAGGCGCTCCCACCGTCCGCGAACGCTGCACCCGAACTCATCTTCTTGGTCATTGCGTCGCGGGCCTTGCGCGCTGCTGAGCGCTGCGTGCGGCGCCGCAGCATCCACTCGAACGTGCCGTAGCCGAGGAACGAGAGCCACACGTGGAAGCTCAGCAGAATGAAGTACATGATGGTGCAGGGCACCGAGATGACGAGACACGTGACCAGCAAGCTCTGCACGGCGAGGTTGAGCGAGCTGCCGGCGGCAAACGGCAGCTCGAGCCACAGGAGGCAGAAGGCCGAGAAGAGCACCTGCGAGAGGAACTGCACCGCGCCGGCGCACGCGATGACGAAGAACTGCACATAGTTGGCTTTCCCGACGCACGTCTGCAGCCTGAGTGCAAGCAACGCAACCCCCCGCACGGTCAGTCAGCACCAAGTTTGTCGCTCTGCAGACACTAGCTGAGGACTGCAGTCACGCACCACGTGCAGTGGTGGTCGAGCCCGGGCACTGTCTTGCGGCAAAAGGCGCAGTAGCGCGCTTTCTCCCAGCGCGGACCTTCGAGGCGGAAGCCGAGCCAGCCGTTGCGGTCCGTGGATGCCGGGTCCACGCGCTCGCACGACATCCACGCGGTCAGCAATAGCGCGAACGTCAGCGCGTGCACGGGCAGCGCCACCTGTGCCTGCGCATCCCTCGCTCGGTCGTCAGCCCGCCTGTCGGTTCAGCTCCGTTCGCCCTTGCCATCATAACGTACCAGCGCCACCACTGCGTTATTGTCGTCGCTACTACTGGTGCTGTTATTGGCACCGACGAGCACGCTGATAGCCGCGCCGTAGAAGCAGGCGGCGGACGCGCTGTGGCCGACCCACGAGCCGACCTGGTCTTGCGCAAACGGAGGCTCGAAGCCGTTGCGCCGCACGCGGCCGAGCAGCAGCGCAGGCGCCGCCGGGTCTCTGCTGTCGTCCGACTGGTCGTCGTCCTCCGAGTCGGAGAGCTGGTCGGCCGGCGGCGGCGGCGGCGCGGGCGTCCAGCGCGCGGTGTCTGCTCCGGCGGAGCTGCTCGTCGTGCTCATAATCGAGTGATTGATCGAGTGATTGATGCTGTGGATATCGCGAGGCGGTTGATTGGGATGAATGTATTGGATTTTTGTTGTCTAAAAATGAAGTGAACCCATGATTTTCACATGATTTTTCTTTTTCTTGGTGGTTGGTTGGGTAATGCATGGATGGCGAGGGCTTTTGGCCGGCGGATGCGTTGGGCAGGTGCAGGCCGGAGGAAGTTGGTGCTGCTGGTGTTGCTGCTACTGTTGCTACTGCTATTGCTACTGTTGCTATTGTTGCTACTGTTGCTATTGTTGCTATTAAAGCGTCGAGGTCCCGCGGGATGGATGCGGCGTGCATTTTACCACCTTGCGCTCTTTTCACTACTTTCGTAAACAGACGGAAAGATACGCAGATTTACGCGCATAGTATTTACGCCTTCTGCCGCGGCGGTATGTCAATTTTCATTCAACCTCCCGGGCTTGTATACAGGAAAGGTCGTGTACGCGCTCGACAAGGCCTGTAATCGCGCTTTCTCGCACCAAGCAGAAAGAAGGCGACAACCGAACTCAGGTTGAGACGGATCATCGTCTCACCCTTTTTGGCTGCATGCCAATGCGATGCACTTGCCATGAGATACACACCGTGTGCGGCATGCGGACGTCTGCTTGCTGCGGGTCGGAACACCGGCAAGGCTTTATTGCAGAGCATGGCGACACCCTTCGCCCACTCGCTTCATTAGGAAGGCAAGTTTGGGATTCTTCTTACCAAAGAGAGTGTGCAATAAGCTGAACGTTGCACAATGTGGGGAAACGTTGCGAAATGAGGGAGCTGTCACAAGTGGAATCCACAATACACTTGCATCCATCTAAAACGTGGAATGCTGTAATGTATCGTATTCACACGGAAAAATAAATGGACTCGATCAAAGTGCACAAATCCACACCGCACACCGGACTCGCACATGCTATTGACAGTGTCTGCTGCGTTTCAATTTCTGGCAGTAAATGGTGAGTGATGCACAAAATACATTCAAACGAACCGCATGCATACACTGCACGTAGCGGCGTGCTCACGTCAGACTCACTACGGTTTCTCTTACTACGCTTGCGCACACGTTCTTGGTCTTGGAGCTCACGAGCTGGAAAGAGCCGAGCATAACACAAGCAACCTGCTGCTTTCTCTCTCGTCCGCTGCGAGGCATGGATGCTGCTTCCAGCTGGTGGTCAGCCCAGCCTTAGCGCGAAACAAATGCACAGCGAGCAGATGCGAGACTGCGTGGCATCTTGCGCACCGGACAGCAAGACTTCGGACGGCGCGCAAATCGCGCGAACTAAAGCGCTAAAGACAAGGTCTTAGCCGCCGCAAAGATATGATCGGCCAAGGTGGAGCATGTTTCGGATCCGAAGTAATCAAGAGCCTGTGCAAGAACTTGGGTTACGTACTCGGCGTTCCCTAGTCCTACCTAGCAGGCGAGTTGGAGGTGATTTCCACGTTCCTGCAGCAGCAGCAGCAGCAGTGGCAGCGGCAACAGCAGCAGCAGTAATAGCAGACACGGAGCGAGCGAGCGAGCAAGCATGTGCGAATCAACATTACCAGTTGAAAACGTCGAGGGCGAAGATAACATAAAACGGTCGCGAAGATATCGTTGGGCGAGTAACAAATGAATGCTCACCAGGCATACAAGCACCAAGTCAACAAAACGACATCAAGGGAACGAAAAAAAAAGAAGAAGAGCGCTTGAAAAGCTCAGGAAAAGCCGCGCTCCCGTCGCTCAGAATCGAATTTGCGCTCCAGAGCTCAAGTCGCCACCCCCGCAAAGACAGACCTCGAGAAGCCCCGCGCCCAGCGCTTCTTCCCGAACTTAACCGTAAGTGCGGTGCCTTCCGTCGTCGCCGCCGCGACCGCGACTGGTTTGGCTTATTTCTTCGTCTCCTCCTACTCCCTCTGATAAAGCCGAACGCCCACCAGCGAACGCGCCAAGTCAAGCGAGCGAGCGAGCAACGCCACTCACAGCCCAACCCGCGCACCCACCCACCCACCCCATCCCATTGCCCACCGACCCGCTAACGCCGCCATGGATCTCGCTGGTTTTGTGCGCCGCCTGCAGCCCTCGAGCGACGCCGCCGACCCCGCGAGTGTCCGCCAATTCCCGTCGTCCGCGCCGCCGTCCTCGTCCTCTACCAAGTCGTTTGGGCTCACTGTCGACACGAGCGTGATGAAAGACCCGCAGCACCGCCAGTGGGGCGCCGCATCCCCGATTGACATGGGCAATCAGAGCGACAGCCCGCCAGGCAGCGCGCGCTCGAGCGCGACCGCCACGCCGACGTCCACGCGCAACGAGGACAACGACCGCTTCATGCGCCGGCGCCGCAGCAACTCGGAGTGCCTCATGCTCGCGAAGAACCAGGGCGGACAGAACCTCCCGGGACCGTGCAAGGAGTACATCGCCGGCGTGAAGCAGATCTTGGCGCGCAGCGAGGAGACGACGCCCGCGCTGCTGCGCCGCCGCAGCAGCATGTCGCTCAAGTCGCCGCCGCTGATGGGCAAGTGAGCGGCGCGCGGCGGCCGTTGTATTTAGCGGGCCGCCCAAGAGCTCTTCGCCTGCCTTTGAGTCGCGTTGTAGTATAGTAGCCGTGATTATTAGCATCGGACGAGCGAGCGGGCGAGAGAGAACGAGAGAGGGCGAGAGGAGTAAGAGAGAACGAGGCGCGATCCGCATGTTGCGTGTGTATGGGAATAGCAGCGAAGGTGCTGAGTGTGCAAGCGCGTGTGTCTCTTTCTCGCCACTCCCTCACTTGCGCGCCACGTGCAGCGGGAGCCCCACCTTCTCGCGGTCGCTTGAGACCGCGAGGATCGGGAAGCGGCAGAGCTCGCACTCGAAGAGCCGCCGGGGCTTCGCCTGCTGCTGCTGCTGCTGAGTGCCGTACGTGCGCTCCTTGAGTCCGACGATGAGCAGCGCGGCGTCGCGACCGCCGCCGCTGATCTCCGCGCCGTCGCCATCACCCACGAGCGCACTCGAGTCCTCGGGCCGTCGCGACCGCCGCCGCCGCCGCAGCTCGCGGAAGCTCAGCAGCAGCGGCGTGCCGGTCCCGCGCGACGAGAGCGGCGGCGTCCCCATCGACTGCTGTTGCTGCTGCTGACTGCCCGCATCGCGCGATGTCGCTGGCAGAGCAGCCGAAGCGGCGCTTAGCAGCGTGCAGTTGTCCCCAAAGAGCGACCCGAGTCGCTCGACCGCGCGCACATCGACCTCCGCCCAGGCCACGGGGTCGCGGCGCGTCTCGAGCGGGAAGAGCAGCCGCTGCTCGCGCTCGTCGTAGCCGTCGTAGTCGGCGACCGGCGGCTGCCAGTCGGGGAACGGGTGGAAGCACGTGCAACTGCGCTGCTGCCGCGCCCCTGCCGCGCCAGCTGCACTCACTCGCGTGCACTGCTGCTTCTGGTGGTACATGGCGTCGCGGATCGCGGCCACGGGCACCGCGAACGCGCACTCGCCGCACGTGCAGTGGACCACGAACCGCTCGCGCGCGAGCTTCTCCTCGGCCTTGACGCGGCGTAGAACGTCCGCGTGCCGCACGCTGCAGCTTTCAAGCGCCAACAGCTGCGCGGTGCTCGGGAACCCAAAGAGCGGCGCGCAGTCGCGCGCCAGCAACCCCAGCGCGTCGCCCGCGGCCACCGCGCACGCGCTCTGCACGAAGAAGAGCAACAGCGCGACGGCGAACTCGCCCGCCGTGTGCATCGCCTGTGCGTCGCGGCCCACGCTGAGCAGCAGCACGCGTCCGTGCACGTCGCGCAGCAGTCGCTGGAGCATCGGGAAGAGCTGCTGCGCGTCCGCGTCCACCTGCCGGAAGAACTTGGTGGCGTCGAGCGCGTGCTGGTGCAACGTGAGCCCGGCCGCGTTCAGGTACACGCACGTGCGCCCGCGCTCCTCGCTGATCTCGTTTGTTAAGGACAGCGGCGCTGCGTCTGCGGCGATCGGAGCGGCTTCGCCGTCGAACCTGCCATTCGTGTCGCTGTCCTCGAGGAAGTAGACGAAGTGGGCGAACCGACCGCCGTGCTCGGCCTCGATCGCGTCCATGAACGTCGTGCTCGCACTCGTTGCTCGGTCGCCCGCCCCAGCGCGCATGAGCGGCTGGAGGTAGTAGCAGGAGGCGTCGACGGCGGCGCCGAGGTGCAGGTTCCAGAAGAAACGGGCTGCACAGATCGACGGTGGGGACGCAAACGGAGAAGCTTGTGCGCGCTCACACTTGCCGCCAGCACCGTGCTCGTTGTCGTCTTTGACGAATTCGCTCGGGTCCCAACGAGCTTTGCGGCTTGGGAGGTCCGAGATGACTGCTGCCTCGCGGGTCGCGACGGTCGTCTCCGCTGCGACGGCGGCAGCTTCGCTCGCGATCAATTGCTCGAGAAACTTCTTGTCATTTGACGACTTTGAGAACTCGAGCATGTCTTCTTGCAGCCGCCGAACATCCGCTAGTAGCTGGGCGAGTGAGAGTCGACGCGAGGAGCGCGAGAGGATCTTCTCGCATAGACCAATGAGTCGCTGGACGAACAGCTTCTCCGGCTCGGTCCTCGGACTCAGCACGTCCGTGATCTTCTTCTCGTGCTCGTCTCGGAGAACGCAAGCGTCTGAGATCACCAGGTGCGTGTACAGCCCTGCCGCATCCTCTGCATGAGAGCAACGCGCGAAGTTAGTGGCAACCACGTTCTCTGGTGAACACGATGAGCACTTCGCACGTACCGTTCCCGAACATGAGCTCGTGAGTGATCAGCTCGTAGAGAAGACACCCCATGGACCAGATATCGCTGTCGAAAGTGATCTTGGTCTTCTCAGTCCCGCCGCCAGTGATCTTGAGCATCTCGGGACTCTTGATGGCTTCTGTACCTCGAGTTCGCGAGGTAAAGAAGCACAGTTCTCTCACCTTCGACGGCGACGGCGCCGGCGCCGGCACATCCGAGACGGACAACGATCCTGATGAGATTGTTGCTTCGCACGATTCCACGAGCTCCGGCACCGCGCGCATTGACTCGCCAAAGTCTCCGAGACAGAAGCTTGTCTGGAGGAAGCGCGTGGCTTCGCTCTCGTAGTCTTCGCGCTCTTCAAAGAGCAGTAGTCGGCGCGTCAAATCGAGTGGTGTTGTGCGGATCAGCACGTTATCGCCCTGACATCAGCACGACATCACCAACAGCCACGGAGTCAGCCTCATAACCAACACGATGATCATTGCATGGACTCGCACGCCACAAACCTTGATATCAAAGTGGCCGACACCTTCGCGGTGGATGCGCGAAAGCGACTGGCAGATGTGCTCGAACGCGCGCAAAACCATGACCAGAAACGATCGGAATGGTACCGAATGCAGCGTCGCTCTCCATTCCGTCAGAGTGCAAGGGCAATACTCCATCATCACCTCAAAGTTCTGCGCGTTGTGGTGGTTGCCAAAATCGAGCATCTGCACCGCAGCAGGCTCGCCTTGGAGCTTCTTTAGAGCAGCAACTTCGTTGTACAAGTCGTGGAGTACGGAGAGATCTCCGGGGCGTCTTTGGTGTGCAACTACCTTGATGGCAACCTTGCCGGCTCGAGGAAGGATCGGAGTGGCACGATACACGGTTGAGAACGCGCCCTTCGTGAGGTATATGCACGAATCTGTTGGTGAAACTGGCTGTGTCTCGGGACGCGGATCTAGATGAGATCGGCTCTCATTCTGAGAAGTTCCATCGTCAGCGCTTGCTCGCACGTAGAGTGCACGCTCGACGTGTGATGGCGCTGCCAGTCGGATGAGCGAGCGAATGGCAGATACGCGAGCGGCGGTTGGTATGACATATGATGCCTCCAGATCTTGTATCATCGCCTCGTATGACTTCATTTTCAGCTTCAAAGTCGCCAACTGCTGCTGCAAGTGCCAAAGGATATCGCTCACCATGTTCGATTCATCTGATGACGACCCACCTGAAATCACAAAGCGAGGACATAGCTTGCCGTCAAGCTCGAAATTAGGCTCGAGTATCAACACCGAGGCGATCAAGATGATTGCGAGCGCGTGGACATTCGCATGCTGAAAGAGTAGACGCTTGGGCAAGTTGGTTCCGACAATCGGAAGCGGTTCCAGGTGAGTGATCGACCGTCGGATGTTGTTGAGATTCAGTGAGAGTACCGGCGCACGCGTCGGTTCTGGAATTCGAGCCTCGACTGGAGGCAAAGTGTGGAGAGGAAGCACACTGTCAATCGGATTTGAAAGCTCGGCACTGAGTACAGTTGTCTCCTTTGAAAGAGGCACCGGCTCGGGTCTCGCGTCGCCTGCTTGAGCTGTTCCCTCTTGCATCAACTCGAGCAACTTGGGGAGCGCACGCAGCGTCAAGAAGGCATCAGTGATCTTGGCGAAGTACGCTCTTCGACTTCCCAGCGCGATCAAGCATTTCAGATGCAGCTCGGTGGCGCGACGCAGCCGCTGTGAGCTGCCATTCGAACTGCAGGCGTTGTATCGCTTGCCGTACAACTGGATGTAGTGAAGATGACTTTCAATGCACGGCTCGAACCGTAAGTGCGCCTGAAGTTCATCAGGCATGAGCGAGGAGTGGAACTGTGCCATGAAAAGCAAGAAAGATTCGAGCAGGTGGTAATACTGCGGCTCGAAGGTCGCGAGCCACGGAGGATCCTGGTGTTCATGGAACGACCTGGCCGCGCTCAGCATCGGAACACTGTTCCAACTGCTTCGACCCACACTAGCCGTATGCGAGATGCAGCTCTCCGGCATCAACGAGAGCATTATGTACTCCCACAAGCTCGGTTCGTCACTTGTTGTGCCCGAGCTGGAAGTGAGTAAGTTCGCCATCAAGACTGCTTTCCGCTGCTCGAGCTCTTCTTCATCTTCCGCGTTTAGGATGATTCCACTCGGACTGCTCCGAGTCGATCGGTTCCTCGCAGATACCGCTAGATCCAGCGCGAGGAACGCTTGAAGAAACGCGAAGATCTCCGTTTGAATTCCATTGCTGATTTTCTTGTCCACGTGATCCGCGTATGTCGGCTCCGCTGTGGAGAGGTGCCTGAGCAACGATGGGATGTTGGAACCACTGCGGCTGAGCACTTGAACAATGAGCGAGCGAATGTCAGCATCCGTTGATCGACTCATGATCAGCTGGAAGACCCGCAGAAGCTGACATCCGTATTGGATATGCTCGAAGTTTGTCGAGGTGGCTGCCTCGGTTCGTTCTAGCAGCGAGGTCAAGAAGTTTGCTGTTTGCAGGAGGTCTTCGAGCGACAAGACGATCCACTCGTCAAGCAAAGCCTTTGGGATCCAGCGAAACATCGCGATATGAGCGAGAAGCTCGGTCCCCTTGAGTGGACTATTCGACTTTGAGGCGTCGCCTGTCACTTCGTCGCTGTCCGAACTGTCTTTGCCGTCGCCGTCACCGCCACCGCCACCGTTGTTCTCGACGCGGCTTTCAAGGTAATCGTTGAACTCGCGCAGCTCGGTGCGGAACACGTGGATAACATACCAGTACTTCTTGTCGCCGATCGCCAGCTTTACTTGGTTCCTCCGTTTGAGCTCAAGACGGAAGAGGTCCGAGATGCACTTGATGATGACGCGAAGGCGACAATAGTCGCGCGTCTCGACGAGCACGTGCTCAGGAGAGAGAGCAATCTCATCTTTCGGGGTTTCGGCGGTCGCGTCGTTGATCTGCTGCATCACTTCGTTCGATAAACTCTCGTGGATGTTTTCGAGCCTCAGCAGCAAGCCGACGTCTCGATCCCATGTTTTTGCGGTCGAGCTGGAAAGGAACTCGAGCGCCAGTTGCAGCACAAGTTCATACATGCACATCTTCGGAGATAGCTTGGATCGCTTCTTCCGCTTACAGGAGCTGTATATCCCTATTCGGTGGCACTTCTTGGGGACATCATCACTTGTGGACTTGTCCAAAATCGGTCGAAAGATCGCACGACAGTAGCAGAATGCATACCTGGCTCCCACAGAGTTCAATTCGACCTTCTCGTGCGAGATCTCGAGTTGTCCACGACACAACTTCGCGATCAATTCGACTTGCACGAGAGACGGGTTGATTCGAAGGAACACGAGCGGCTTGACGGCAGAGACAACAGGGATCGCGAACGTCGTCCCAAAGTCGATTGACTTGCGTGCTTTGGACGCTTGCACCTTCTTTCCAAGTCCGAAGAGCGAAGTGCGGCGCTCATGCGGAGTTTTCGGCGAAGGTGCTGCTTTGTTCGCTGTCATGATGGCTTGAGCAAGTGATGATTTGTCGGCGCGGTTTGATGTCCCGAGCTGGAAGCGATTACCAGTGTGGAGCGCTTTCCAGAGCAGATTCGCACCTTGATTTTTCAAAAAGAGCACCCGAAACTCTGGAGCAAGTGTCAACAGGTCTCGGACCAACTCGATGAACTCTGCGGGGAGGTCGCTGCGCATCAGGTAAAACTGGAAAATATGATGCGCAAACTTGTAGATCATGGCTTCGTCGCATCGGTTCATCATGTGCACCATGTCAAACCGCATAACTCGCGCGAACTGGTGCAGCAGCTTTAGCTTTTGTTTTGGAAACATGAGCGCTGCGTTTGCCTGGTTCCTCTGTCTGTTGGTAGTGGCTTCGATGGCCTCTAAACCGGACGCCGCGGCGACCATGAGTTCGAGCAGGTATGGAAAGATCTGAACCGCCATTCTGATCTTCTCCTTTGGCCAGATTGAAGGCGTCCAGTCTGTACCGCTGGATGTGCGAGCGTCGATCGTGTACGATGTCTCGAACAGCAAGTGAAGATTTCGCAGCGAATCTAGCAGCAGATCCGGAAGTGGCTCGTGCGGGATAATCTTCGAGCAGACTGACTGCAAGGCTGCCAGAAGCGTGAACTCCGGGTCAGATGAATCGAGCTCTACACAGTGCGACCACGTCGTGAGCTGTGCAGGAATCGCTCCGACTGTCGTCTCTTTTAGCATCACGCGGTCGGGCGTCAAGAAGTTGTCGCGAAGCACTTTGAAGCTGCGACACACACACATCACGCGCATGTGAGCTCATCTGTACCAACTACCTCAGCAGCAAGTCCCAGGTTAATATGCGCGAGCAAACTTCTAAAAGACGTACGTCACGTCAGCTTCAAACTGCTTCTTGCTCAAGAAATGTGTGGAAACGATGAACGCTGCGGGGTTGAAGGTGCCGTCAGCGACCACCATCACGTGCTTCTGGAAATCGAACTCGACGTGGCGCACAGAAACTGTGTTGCCGTTGTTGCTGCTGGAACCGTTGCTCTCGCCAGAGTTCGAGATGCTCGCTGTGGTGCCAGCGTTCGTGCCGAGGATGTAGAACCCGCACGAGTGCGGGGATAGTGTGAGGACATATGGTGACTGCGCGGTCGCGATGACGGTCGCCCAGTCGTCCAGCTTGGCGTCCTCATTCAAGCACGATTCGGAGCACATTTGGAGCAGAATCGCCTTCACCTGCGGCGAGAAGCGTTTCCAGCACTGCTCGAGCTTCAGGTAGCTCTCGTTACCGAGGTAGATCCTGTGCACAGGCGTCATCGTCGTCGAGTGCGTCTGCGCTGCCAAGTGCGCGCTCTGTGTCGCAGAATCGGCAGGTGGGCGATACGGTCGTCCCCACTCGATCGACGCCTCCTGCTTCCGCAACTCCTTCGCCTTGATTAGCACGAGCGCGCGCACCGCTTGTCGGAACTTGAAGTAAAGCGCGAGATTGTCGCTGCTGTCCTTCACGAGCACGTGCGCGCCGGGCGGGCGGTTTGCGAGGTACTGCATGGCTTGCTCCTCTGTTGGCGAGAGCACCGCGAGGAAGTGCGTGCCGCCAGCGCCGGACTCTTTCAGCGCTGCGAGATACACGTGTTCATCACGCTTGGCGCTGTTGCTGTTGCTGTTGACGCCCTGCCCCACGACGACGGTGCCTGTGGTGATGGTCCACGTCGTGCTGTTCTTCGCCGCCATGCCCGGTCGCTTCGTAAAATAGCCATATTGGAACGCAGGAGGGGTGCCAGCGCTTGACCTCGCGAGCTTGGGTGTGCGAGGAAGGCTCGGAGACCGGATGCGAGGCTGCCACGGTCGATCTCAATCGTTGCGAGCACCTGCATTACAAGGCCAGGCAAGGGAGGCTACAACTTCAACTTCAACTTTTCGACCATCACTCTGGTTTCTCCGAGACAGGGTCCCACGGAATGCTGAGCGAAAGCGACGAGACGTCACGACACCTCACTACTGCCCTCACATGATGGCCGTCACTCGCTCGCTCCAGTCGCCATAAACGCACGGCGAGCGGAGAAGCATGGCGGACTTCACGGATGACGCGGACCGGCAGCTCGTACAGCTCGCGGCGGAGCTGTCGGCAGGCGGGCGACAGATCCACTGGGACAGCCTTGCGGCGCGCATGAAGCGCTGCGCGCACTCGAAGGAGGCGCTGCAACAGCGGCTCAAGACGCTCAAGCGCACGCACGGGAGCGACGTGCGCGCGTTCCCGCCCTGGTACTTTCGGGGTGCGCGAGGTGGTGGCGGACGACCTTCACGAGCGACGAACAAGGCTACGCCGCCACCCACCCATCTGCTACCTCCGTTGGCGAGTGTGTGCGGTGCCTACATCACGACTCGAGACCGTTCAACCGGGCGTGGCGACCGTGGGGACTCTAGATCGTCGAGGTGGTCGTCGTGTGGGGATAGTGGCGAGATGATGGTGTCAATGCTCCCTCCGCCACTCTTTCACCAACCACCAGCACGCGCAGCGTTTGGGCACGAGCTTATTACGCCAAACTACGGCAGCCAAAACACAGCGATGACCGAGCAGGACGACAGAGCGCGTTCATCGTCGCTCGAACTGCTCGCGAGCGTCGCCGCGCACGCGCGTCGTAGCCGCTGCTGAAGGTTTTCTGTGCATTTCAAATTCCCAGTTCCAAGCCCGCTCTAATTTTGTTTCCAAATACAGCTCTAGATTTAGGATTCACTTTTGTATCACATTGAAGCCAAACCAGTGTCTAAATGGTTAAGAAGCGCGACAAGGGGGTGCCCGGTCACGTGCGTGCCGACAAGCAGCGGCGGCAGCTAGAGGCGAAGCAGCGGCAGCTGCGCGCGGCTGTCGCTCGCGTGCTAGCGCTGTCGTCACGCTCGCACTCGGAGCCAAGCGAATCCGACGACGCGCAGGCCGCCACCGCCGCCGCCTTCGTCGAGCTGCGGCGGCTAGCGCTCGCGCCGCTCGGCTTCGTGGACGCCACATTCCGGCGCGAACTCTGGCTCTTTCTCGCCGGCCGTGGAGGCTTCGAGCCGCTTCCGCCACACTCTACCGACCACTTCGCCACCCGCTGCGGGGCGCCGCATCGCGACGACGCGCAGGTGGCGAAGGACATCGAGCGCTCGCTCTGGTACGACGCAGGAGACACTTGCGGAGGGCAACCAACGAGCGCGTGTTAGCTTAGTGTGTGTGTAAATACGTGGATAGGCACTACGACGTGGTGCGCGGCATCCGCGAGACTGAGCGCCGCGCGAAGCGCCGCGCGCTCACGCAGGTGATCAACGCAACGCTGAGCACAAACGCCGAGCTGCACTACTACCAGGTGGGTGGGTGTGCGCGCTAGTAGTTCGTTGACGCAAAAGCTGCTGACCGGAGCTGACGGCAATCGACAGGGCTACCACGACGTCTGCTCGGTGCTGCTGCTCGCGCTGGGCGACCAGCGCGCGTTCGAGGTCGCCCAGAGCGTGAGCGCGACGTATCACCGAGAGGCCATGGGGACGGGCTTCGAGACCGTCATGCAGGCGACACGGCTGGTGTTCGCGCTGATCAGCGTCGAGGATAGCGAGCTGTTCGCGCACATCCGTGCGTCCGGGGTACGTGCATGCACCATACTATACGCGTCAGTCACCAGTTAGGAAACGAAGCTGGCCACTGACGTCGAGAGGGTTGGGCGGGCAGGTGGAGCCGTACTTCGCACTCCCGTGGGTCATCACGTGGTTCGCGCACCAGTTACAGCGCTTCGAGGACGTCGCGCGGCTCTACGACGTTTTCCTCGTCTCGCACCCGCTCTTCTGCGTCTACGTGTCTGCGACAGTGCGTCTTGTGAGGTGCTCAGTACTCGATGAATGGATCCGACGCTCACCATGGGCTGGTGCGGGCAGCTGGTGCTTGAGGCGCGCACGCGCGTGCTCAAGTGTGAATGCGACTTCGGCACGATGCACAGTCTGCTCGCGAAGCTCCCGCAGACGATGGACGTGGAGCGCGTGATCTCGCGCGCGGCACTGCTGCTCCACACGACGCCTCCGGCGGAGCTGCTGCAGCTGAGTGACGTGGACACAGCGGCTCTCGCGTGCGTGCTGCATGAGCGAGTGAAAGAGCGGTGCTACAAGCGAGTGGTCGGAAGCAACTAAGCTCATGCGAGTCGATGTGGTGCACAGGAAGTCGACGTTCTTCAGGTGTCCGTACGACTACCAGAAGCACTTTGGCGTGGAGAAGCCGTTCTTGCAGGTACCCGCCGCGGTCTTGAAGAAGAAGGCGAAGAGCCAACTGGCGTCAAGGTAGGTGGAACTGCTGCGTGAGCTAGTGGGGATGTGTGTGTGCGTGTGTGTGTGGCTGGCGCTAACTCTGTTGTCGCTGCGGTTGTCGTGACAGTGGACTGTTCCAGGTACCAGTCTCCCCACTACAGACCGACCAAGGCTTTCTGCGTCTGACGACTCACACTTCTTATCTGGGTTTCTATCTGCATCGCCAGGTGTCGTTCCTCGCGCGCGCGGCCGCCGTCGGCGTCGCAGCAGCGATCGTGTCGTACGCGTACCGGAATCGCATCCAGCCAGTGTAATCTCCTTCTCGTGTCGAAGACAAGCGCGGAGGCAACTTGCACGTCCAATAGAGTCCCCCGGCGTAGCTGAGCTGCAATCGGTGCAAATGCTTCATACAGCCACCTCTCAGCCATCCGACGATCCAGCGCCACGGTGTACATACACGCTTGAATCGACAAAATATACCAAAGTCCGCTGGACCGGTTGTCGTTATGCCTCCGAACAAGGTAGAAGCCACTGTGCGCTCTCGTGTGCGGCTGCATCCCACGTTGCATTCTCCCAGCTCAAGCTCGATCTGGCCAAGTGGCGAAGAAGATGGCATCCGAACGGTTCACCAA
>JAASFW010000251.1:0-26978 GCA_023334005.1 Globisporangium orthogonon | reverse complement strand
TCAGGTGCGCTCACCCGACCGATCTGGCAGCGCGCTCGCGCATGGCGCCAGCGATCTCAGCAATCGCGCTCTTCTGCATCCTCCTCTACGTCTCATTCGGCGTGTGCGGCGCAAGACTGTACCGCGGCGCGATCAAGGGGAACGTGCTTCTGAACCTGCAAAGCGACGAGGCGGTGGCAATGCCGCTTGTCGCCGTGTACGCGACGGTCGTCGTGACGTTCCTGCTGCTGTTCCACCCGCTGCGGTGTATCGTAGAGGAGGTTCTGTTTCGAGATGGTAGCAGTAGTAGCAGCGATGGTAGTGGTGGTGATGGTAGTGGTGGTGATGGTGGTGGTGATGGCGGTGGTAGTGATGGCGGTGGCAGTGATGGCGGTGGCAGTGATGGCGGTGGCAGTCCGACAGCAGCGATATCGTCAACACCGACTTGAGCGTTGGTGGCGGTGTCGACTCCTGCATCTGCACCAGCGTCAGCTCCAGCGAGTGCTGGGATTCCCACTACAGGCGATGGACCAGCAAGCACTCTTCCGAGTGCGAGCTTCGCGAAGCGCTTGGTGCTGACGCTGGTGCTGCTGGGCTCGGGGCTGACGGTGGTGATGCGAGTGTCGGATATCGAGGTCGTCTTCTCGCTTGTTGGTGCGACGACATGCACGCTCATCTGCTTAGTGTTTTCCATGGCGATCTTTACTCGTGTGTTCCCGTGGCGTCAAAGTGCGATAGCAACTGCGTGTACTGCGGTACTGTGGCTCATGGTGCTGTTCGAGGCTACCGTCAGCTGCTCTGTTGTCTTGTCCATCCTTGTTCTTCGGTGATCGAAGTGCTGTCATGTGGTGTTAGTGGTTTGTGTTTAGGATGTGTTCGGCTGTGTATGCAGTTGCTTGGCAAGTGGTTGTGCTGATGTATTAGTTGTTATGATTGGGAATTGTTGTAGTGTTTGGTCGTCCGTGCAAGCTGCTCAAGCGAACTCTCGCGCAAGAAGCGCCGCCTTGAGACCCGGGTAGTATTTGAGGAAGCTCTCCGGGTCTTCCGACGTCACGAACTCCCGCGCGTTCGCGAGAGAGAGCATCCCGAGCGAATCCTTGTGCGCTCGACGCAAGCCACGGGTCTCGAAGATGCTGTGCAGCTTTTTCAAGTCGGTGTCCAGCGCCTCGTTGTGACCTGGGTGTGAGCACTGCATGGCCTCGCTGAAGTCCACGATCCAGCATCGCCCACTGTGGTAGAGAATGTTCGATTCGTTCAGCCGCGCGTGCACGAGCTGCGCGCTCTGGTAGAGCGTGCGCAGCGAGCGCAGTAGGTCGACATATGCAACGCTCAGCTCTTCCTTCGTGAGCGTGGCGTCCTTGAGCTTCGGCGCGGCAACGTTGTCTTCGCCCACGAACTGCATCACGAGTACGTGGTCCTTGAAGAGAAGAGGCCGCGGCGCCTGCACACCACAGCTCGCCGCGCGCAGCAGGTTCTTGTATTCTTTCTCGGTCCACTCCTTGAGCTGTCGCCGCAGTGTCTTCTTGATGAAGTTGTCGTTGTACACGCGGCCGCTCGGGTCGCACTCGTTCGCTTTCGTGAAGTCTCCCCGTCCTGTCTTGAAGATCTTGACGGCGAAATGAAGCTCTCGACCGGTCTCGGCATCATTCCCGACTGCACGATACGTGTTGGCCTCCTTCCCTGTGTTGATGCGTTCGTACACGACGTCCAACTTGCCGCGGTTTATGAGCTTGAGCAGCACCATGCGTGTACGCTCGTCGAACGTGCTATCGCGGCTCGCGAACTTGCCCGACTCGAGCACGCTGCGCACAGATCCCTTGCGGCTCTCGCCCTTGTCCTGGCGCCGCATGCTCTCGCGCAGCGAGTTGAACCCCTTGGTCGTGTTCGCGAGTGGCACGTACTGCCCAATCATCTGAACGTTCTTGCCGTTGCCGAACGAGTATGAGTCCATGTAGTCGAACGCTTCATCGTCGTCGTCGGCGTCCTCGTCCTGGTCGAAGTTTGCGTCGCCATCCTTCTCCTCGTCGTCCTGCTCGTCCTCGGTGAGGTGTGCCGCGAGCTCCAGGGCCGCGGCTTCGTCTTCCGCCATCCGCTTTGCATGCGCTGCGTGCTCGTCTTCCTGCATCTTGAGCGCAAGCTCCTCGTCCATGATCTGCTGCATTGTCTTGAGGGATACCGGGGTGGTGGTGTCATGTAGCGTTGTCGATCCAGGGGGAGACAGAGAGCTGACTGGCTTCCAGGGAGATGACGGCGCCGTGGTAGTGGTGGTAGTAGTCCACATGTCGGGAGCGTGTGGTCTGAAGGGTAGGAAAGCTGCTCGCTGGTGCGTGGCAAGTTGAGTTATGGGCGGAAGGAGACCTCCGACATAGTCTTCGACACGGGTACACAAAGGCAACTCGAAGACAATCACACTGAACATGCGCAGAACAATCTTCCTGGGCATACTGAGCCCAAATATACTCATTGTTTTCTATGCTGTTCAACATGGGCGGTGATTGGCTGAAAAGATGTACCTTAAGAAGTTGTCTTGTGAGACTCATGTGTGCTTGTTCCTCCACGCACTCAGTTCTCATGACGAACATGCAACACCACACTCATAGGCACGCCCCAACACGGACTCAGTCGTCGTCGCGGTGACGCAGCTTCATCTCCTCGTCGTCTGCGGACTTGCCTTGCGCCACGGCCCCCACGACCGCCTCGTCGATCAGAGTCGACGACTCGACTAACGGCTCGGTCTTGATCTTGGGCTCCACTTGCATGAACGAGATACCGCTGCTGCGGTACTGCTCGAAGAGCTGCTCTTGATCTCCGCTTCCACTTCCACCCACATGCGCTGTCGTCGTCGCCGTTGTCGCCGTCTTCCTTGCCGTCGTCACCGCATTCTCGTCCTCCGTCGCAGCCGGGAGGTGGTAGAACGCGAAGAGAATCACGAGCACGAGCGCCTCGAGAAAGACGATGTTAAAGATCACCAACACCGCCGTGGACACCGACCAGTGATACATGAGGTAGCGCACGCCCGAGAGCTGCGCGATGATCGTGAGCTTCGCAGAGTAGATTTGTACATCGGGGTGGTTGAGCTTCACGAGCACGGTCGTCAGCGGGTGCGCCTTGCTCTCCGTGATGCCATTGATCGCCAAGATGTGAATCTGCTGCGACGGCTCCGTGAGCCCGAGCGCGTGCGTCACTGCAAGCGCACCGACGCGCAGCCAGCGCACGAGCGAGTGCGCCTCGTGCACGATCGCCGGCCGCGCACTCGTCGCCAGCACGTTGCTCTCGAATGACATAAGCGTCGTTGAGACCATGAACATACCGATGGCCACGTTCGTGCGCGACTCGGGCGCCGTGAGCTCGATGAAGATGTCGTACGTGACACCAGGCACGAGCACGGGCGGCGCGCGCGTCGGGAGCTTCACGAGCGGTGACGCCTCCCACTGGTGGTCCGGGTTCAGCAAGTTGAGCGTCGCTGTCGGCAGCGTGAGGCTGCCGGACAGCCCGTCTCGCGCGAGCGACGCGTGGCTGCCGTAGTCGAAGAAGATCTCCTGCTCGTGCAACCGCGCCGGGATCACAAGGTAGTACACGAGGCTGTAGAAGACCGTGGCGGTCGTGAACAAGAACGTGACGCCTGCGAGCAGCTGTGCAGTGCATGTGTGTGGTGAGTCAGGTGCAAGCGATACAAAGCGAGCGAACTGATGCATCGAGCGACCAGCGGACCTGCGCGGCGCGCGCCGACCACTTGAGCGTGAGGTGCGCGGCTTCCCGCAGCCAGCGGCCGAGCTCCTCGCGGCGGCGCTCGCGCTCCTCCTCCTTCATGAGGTCCGCGGCGCCCGCCGGCAGCAGCGCGAGCAGCACGCTCCAGGGCATGAGCGACCACATGCCGCCGCCTGCCATCGCTGCCACAGATGCCAAAGTGACGTGCACACTCTTCGAGCGTCAAAACACACACACAAAGGTTCTTTTCGTACTTTAGACGAGGCTGTAATCGCACTTAGCGAGGAGCACGATCTTGAAGTGAACTGTCGACGACGAAGCAGCAGAGAGTGACTTGGCGGAGCCGGAACCGGAACCGGCGCAGGAAATGACGACCGCGTTCGCCCGCTTCCGCGGCGCCGACACGCACCACAAGCAGCAGCAGCAGCAGAAGCGCCAGCAGGATGTGCGCGTGGGCGAAATCCTGAGCGACAGCAGCAGCTCGTCGGGCGGGGATGCAACCCCACGGCGCCGGACGACGACGACGACTGCCCGCGAGGCGAAGATCCGGCAGCTGCCGGCGCGGCGCACGATGAAGAAAGTGGGAAGCCGCAAGTGGTATAGTGACTCGGAGGACGAGGTGCCAGAAGAAGAGGTGGAAGCGACGCTGAGCGCCAGGAAGAAGAAGAAGAAAGATGAGGACGAGGACGAGGACGAGAACGAAGAGGAGAAGAAGCAAGCTGATGGACAGCACAAGCGCACGAGCAGCAGTGGCAGCAGAGCGGACGCGAGCGGTCACAGCGCGGAGCGCGGCGAGAAAGAAGAAGATGAGCAGGAGGAGGGAGAGGTGCACAGGGTGGAGACCGACGACTCGGATCTCGAGAACGTCGCCGCTCCGAAGCAACGGCGTGGGCAGAACGAGGCGTCGCAGAATCGGCAGCACAAGGCGATCAAGAATCTCAAGGCGCTCAATACGGCGGTGCTCTCGATGTCGCCCGCAGCTCACCAAGTGAGTTCGCCTGCGTCCGATACAGGTACGCCACGTGGCGGCGGCGGCACACCCGATCCGCTCGCGAAGAAAAAGTCGGGGTTCCAGAAGTTCGTGGCGAAGACCTTCTCGCCGTTTGGCTCGCGTCGCAAGGGTTTCGAGTCGCCTTCAGCAATGAACAGCAGCGGTGACTCGGCGGCGATTGGGCGAGCGAAATCCGCAGCGGTCCTCTCTCCAGCGTCCGATATGCCTCGAGCGAGTGACAGCCGGAAAGAATCGGTGGACCCGACGGCCGTATCTAAGCAACCCACCACCACCACCAACAGTGGGAAGCGTCAGTCTGCAATGGGCGACATGGCGTCACCGATGAGCAGCAAAGGCAGTCGGAGTACCTCAACCCCTAGCCAATCGACTGCTGAGCCCCCGTCGCTGATCAATCGGCGCACGAGTCGTTTGAAGCAGTCGCCGGGCAACATGGAGCTGGGTGGAGGAGGGCCTCGATATGTGGACTCGCCTCGCGAAGTTGCTGCTCGGCGAGTGTTTGAGGCTGCGCTTGCTGCGAGCGGGGGCAGCAACGACGCTATGAGTGGCAACGAGGCGCTAAGCCCCGGTCAGCGCAAGCAGCCGGGGGCATTTCTTGGACCTGCTGGCAGCGGCGTGCTCCTGGAGGGCTGGCTGCGCCAGAAGCAGCGGCGCGGTGTGAAAGGCATGAAGCGGTGGAACTCGCGATACTTTGTGCTCTACGCAAAGTCGAACGAGGTGCGCTACTACGCCGACGTGGTGCAGTCCGCGTGGGGACCGATCCCGCTGGGCGAGATCGGTTCCATCTCGCTGCGCCTCATCCAGAAGATCAGCAAGCCGAGCCATCCAAAGTACCGCGGCTGCCGCTTCGACATCACGTGCCGCAACACTTGGGGCACGCACTACGCCGACGACTACGTGTCGTCGGACGAGGAGAACAGCAACGTCAACAACAACAACAGCAGTAGCACCAACGCGAACGACGCTGACACAAGCAAACATGAGCGCACGTCCACACCGCGTTCGTCGCGCATGTACAGCTTGATAGCCGACTCGCCGCAGACCACGGTCATGTGGATGAGCGCGCTCGACTCGCTCTTGGTGCGCAGCGCAAACAGTCCGCGCCTGGACGTGACTTCAAGCTCAACTGGAGCAGGCTCAGCACCTGGCAGCGGGGGATCGAAACTCAAGCACGTGGGGTCCACCAGAGGTGCTGGGCGGCGCAGATCGAGTACGCTCGAGACAGAAACGCTGGTCCTCGTCAGCGCGGCGGACAACGTACCTAAGCCTGTAGCATTTGCGATCAAGTACATTTTCGACTCAACTCCGGGCATCGAGACCCCACACTTCTACGAGAGCGAGCCCGACGACGCGAAGCTAAAGGTATGCCATCTGCGATGTCTGCGGTGTGCTCCTTGCCTGAACCAATGCGCTCATTGCTCGCGTTATCTGCGCCGCAGACGAGTCTCAAGTTTCTCAACCAGTTCTCGACCGACGCGACGCGAAAACCATCGATGGAGGAGCTCGAGGCCGTGCTGGATCCGGTGACCGCCGGCGCAGTCGTTAAGACGTGGCTCAAGCAGCTCGAGCAGCCGATCGTGCCGTTCGAGATGTTTGCGGACTTTCAGGCGCTTGCGAGGAGCGCGAAGGCCGCGCCGTTTGCGCTCGCGCGGGACCTCAAGGCGCTCATCGACGCGCTCCCGCGCCGCAACTTGTAGGTCAATCGCGTTTCTTTCTGTATGTGGAGCGAACAATCTGGCTGACGCACAACCTTGATGTTATTTCTCCAGCGCAATGCTCGTGTGCGTGCTGCTTCACCTAAACGATGTGCACGGCTACGCGTCCAAGAACGGTATGGATGCCGCAGCGCTGTCGACGCTGTTCGCGGAGTTCGTGCTGCGTCCCCGCGCCGGCGAAAGTGCGACGGCGCCTGAAAGCAGCGGCGACGACGAGAGAGAGCTGAGTCGCATGCTCGTGGAGGAGATGATCTCGAACGTCGACGCGATCATCGACGAGGCGGCGGTCAATGAGTTCGCCGAGGCCCAGTGAGAGAGAGAGAGTGAGAGAGAGCTTATACGCAATGCGCGTGTTTTCATTCACCTGCTAACCTGCCGCGCTGTTTTACGTCAGCACCTTGATGTACACGATGTGCTTCCCGGGCACGAGCGTCATGCCCAGCAAGCGGCTCGTGGTCGCGCTGCGGTGCTTCTCGAACGCAGCATCCTCTTCCGACCCAACGAGTGTCGGCAACTGCTGCTGCTGCTTGGCACCCTTGCCCGGCGCCTTCTCCAGTTGCCCCGAGAGCGGCGGGAATTCGCGCGCGTCCGTGAGGATCACGTTCTGGTGCTTGTCGAAGCAGTGCAGGCGTCCGACCACGAGCCGTCCGTCCGAGATTTTGATGCGCGCCAACGCGCCGAGCACCTGCATCACCTGTTGCGTGGCGGTTCCGACCGTCACGGCCGCCGCCGCGCTCGAAGGCGTCTGCTGCTGCTGCTGCTGCTCGACCTCGAAGCCCTGCGCGCTACGGCGCAGCGTCACCTGCGGCTTGCCGTTCAGCGAGAGCACCGCCATGGCGTCCTTGATAATTGCTTCCAATCGAATAGAGTTGATTCGAAAAGTAGGAATAGTTTGCAAATAATTGTAGTCATTAGGAGAGTTTATCCTCCCGTTATCAAGCACATTGTGTGTGGCGTGCGGGAGACCTTGTTGAACTGGTTTGCATGAGCATCACTACCGCGATGGGCTCGCGGTCCGCACCTACAATCTGTTGTTCCATGCGGGACAGCACACTCTTCAACTCGCCGACCTCCGCACAAGTGACCAACCGAGCGATAGCGTTGTTGCCAGATCACCACCATGGGCTCCAGCTCCTCCACTCCCCTGCCCGATGTCACCCTCAAACCGCTTGTCACGCCGGTCATTGCGATCGACCCGCGCTTCTGCTCTTCTGAGTTCCTTACGCTCAAAGTCGACACCTGCTTCTTCCGGGGTGACGTCAACTACCAGGACGTGCACACGGAGAGCAACCGCTTTGTCATCAAGAACCGGATCCTCTCGAGCCGACAGACACTCGTGGATGGAAGCACGAACACGCCGATCGTGAACTACAAGGATAAGGGGTTCTCGTTCAAGCCGGTCAAGTACGTGCACGCTGGGAGCGTGAGCAACAGGCCGAAGCTCTTTCAGGTCTACGCTGCGTACCACCGCGGCATGAAGACCGAGGTCCACGTGGCGTTTCGGGACGTGGTGTCGGGTATGCCTTGCACTCTCGGGTTCGAAGGGCACTGGCGGCGCCGAAACGGGTACTTCTGGATCACCCACGGTGCTGATGGTGCTCGTAAAGCCGTCGCGAAGATACACTGTCCGAACGGCTGCTCGCACTCGAAGTACCATCTCACCATCTCGCCGAGCATGGACCCCGCGCTGATCGTGATGGTTTGCGAGATTCTTCGAGTCGACGAGGAGACCAGGATGAGCGCCATCGTAGCGTTTTCACTCGGAATGACAGTGGCGCTCATTTAGCGAATGCAAGCATCTTTTGCTGCTCCAGATGCACAGCACTGGTAAGGCGGCTAGCCGGCTATTGCATCATCATCAAGCAGGAGTTCGCTTTCTCCCAATGCAAAAGCCTTCCATTGCCTCCATCCATTCACCTGTCTTCACATCCTCTCTCGGAGATCACATACACTCCCGATCGTCAAAGCTTGACAGGTGACTTGATTGGGGGTGGTCCTGAAGCGACACTTGCAAGGAGCGCGGCTCGCGAACCGACACGCGACAGACTCCTGTCGCTCGCTCGCTTGCTCACTCGCCGACTCCACCTGAGAACCGAGTACCTGAACGCGACGATGGCGTTCCGAGCGTCGGGCTCACTGACCGACGAGATGCGTAAACTCGAGCGGCTGCGCGAACGAGACCCCGAGACGGCGGCGAACATCGTCGCGAACGGCAAGCTGCTGCTCGAGTTCGTGAGGCTCGGGAACCTGCGCGCGTTGCAGTGCGCGCTCGCGCATTTGCAAGAGGTGGGAATCGCGCCTTGTATAAGAGTTTTGTCAATGAAACAGGCTGCTCACGATGAGAATCGTTCGCGCAGCACCATGTGCTGCTATTCTACTCGGTGCGCATGTTTCGCGCCGCGTGCGCCAGCCGGCGCCTCGACATCCTGCGCTTCATGCTCGCGCACGGCTTCGACGTCACGCAGGTCGGCGTGCAGGACGTTCTGCACACCGTCGTTGACGACATTACGGATGAGCAGAGTGCTGAGTGTGCGCAACCGCTTATCCGATTCCTGCTCGATGCCGGTGTCGATGTGAACTGGCAGGTGAGAAGCCAGCACTCGCTGCCAGATGCGTGGCGCGAAGATACCCTCGAACTGATGCTGTTGGGTGCTACTGCTGGTGCTGGTGCTGGTGCTGCTGCAGCGGACGAGTGACCTGTTCACTGCGTTGCACATCGCATGCCGGAAGAGTTTGTTCGCGATCGCGCACCTGCTCATCATCTACGGCGCCGACGTCAACGCGATCGCGATGGTGCGTTACAGCTGGAACGATCGCGTACATGGAGCCTCCGTGTCGTGCTGGCTAACGCTGCGCTCATCGTCGTGCGTCTCGTGGGTAGCACGACGAGATGCCGCTGACTTGCGCGGAGCAGGCATCGCAGAGTTGCGGCACCATCGATCAGAGTCAGCTCCTGATTGCGCTATTGGAATCGCACAACGCGCGGCGTACCTGGCGCAGAGACAACCAGCAGCGCCAGCGGCGGTGCGAGCACCGTCGGCAGGAAACAGCAGCAGCAGCAGCAGCAGCAGTAAGCGATCCGGTGATCCTGAGCTTCTCCGCCAGCTTCAGCTTCCAGCACACTCCTGATTCAGTGGACGATCCGCCGCAGCGCAATCTGACGAATGTGCAAGCGTCGGGTATCGCAGCGCCCGAGACGCTGGAAGTTGCGAATTGGGTCGCTGGCATCATGTTGGACACACCGGAGCCGTAGGCAACGTGCAGGTCGGTTGGTAGGTCTTCTGGAGCTCAGCGAGGTGGCCACGCAGTCAACTTCCGAAATAGCGCTGCCCACTCGACGTTTTACCCCTCGCATTTCCTAACATTTCACCAACGCAGATCCTACACAGACCTTCAAATCCCTGAAAATCCACTTTGAAACCCCACATTTCAAGCTTCAAGCATGAAATTAACTCCGCTCACACTACAGATTACCGCGGTACCTGGCGCAATTCTCGACCGCTAATTCGTCCGACCCCAGCCAGAGAAAAAGACGAGTCCCAAGGCTCCATCCAGCTCAAGGTCGCGCTCGCTCCCCCGCACGTGATGTCCGCGGAGCCGACGCTCGCAGCTGTCGCCGAGGCGCTGCACGACGCCGCGCAGCTCGCTGGCCGTTACGGGAGCACCGGCGCGGCGCGTGAGCGGCTCGAGGCGCTCGAGCACGAACACGAGGCGCTTGGAGACATGGTGGCACTGCTCCGCTCCCGTCTGCGGCAGACGCAGCGCTCAGCGGCCGCGGCGGAGGCTGAGGCGCGCCGCTTCAAGACTGCACTGCTCGGCGCCAGCAGCGGCGGTATCGGCACCGGCTTTGACGCCGAGCGCTTCGTCGCCTTCCTCAAGCGCCGCTTCGCGTGCCGCGGGGACCTGGCGCTGCTCCTGGACGCGCTCGTGGAGTTCCAGACGAGTCCGAGCGACGGCGGCGGCGCGCAGCCGACGACCTCTGAGCGCGTCGTGGTGCTGACGATCGAGGAGGTGCAGACCACGCTGCCGAGCCCGTCTACCGGGCCGACGACTGCACGGCACGAGGCAACAGGGAGCTCCTCGTTGTCGGCTACCTCGTTGAAGATGAACGGCGTTGCTACTGCTGCATGCGGCGGCATCGGCATCGGCGTGCACCACAAGTACTATCAGCAACAGTCGCCCGAAGAGGAGGAGCAGGAGATCCACTTGGCGGCCAAGCAGCTGCTGTCGCCTGTCACGTTCGCGCGCGTCGAGGAAGACGATGACGCGAGCGCCCGAACCGACGCTGCCGCGCTGCATCCTCCGTTTGTGCCGATCCACCACAGCGCGGAAAGGTCGGATGTCAAGGCGTTGTCGCCGTCCGGCACGTCGTTCATGCGAGCGCAGAAACCGGACGACGGGTTCAAGAAGATCCTGCCGAAGAAACCGAAGGTGAAGAAGACTGCGCGCGCGCCGTCGCCACAGTCCACAAAAGGACATCACACGATGCCTGCAACCACCACCGCCCCCTCCGACGACCCTCTCAAGCAGCCGCTGGCGAAGAAGAGGAAGGTGATCATGGACGAGAATCTCGTGATCAAGCAGAACCTCGTGTGGCCGTCCGAGCGCCGCAACATCTCGGACCTGAAGCTCAGCTCCCGGTTGCTCACGCTCAAGACGCTCGAGAACCTGGACCGCCAGACGCCGTGGAACGAGATGTACAAGCGCCGACCACTGTTCTCGCACGTGGTGAACTACGCCGCGCTGGACGAGCGTGCCAAGGTCTGGTTCATCACGACGCTCAAGATCCAGTTCGTGTGGCGCCGCGAGCTCTGGGAGCGCCTCCATTGGCTGCCGATGAGCGAGAGCGTGTGCACGGGGGCTGCCTGGGACCGGTACCGGCAGACACGCAAGCGGCGCGCCAAGCATGCAGTGACGGCGTGGCGCAAGGTGTACGCGGACTCGATCCACATGATCGAGTCCGGGCTCTTGCCGGACGATATCTGGTGCGATCCCGCGTTGTGGTATATGCCAGCGAATCCGATCTACTGGCTGCCCGATTCGGAGGACGTCATTGCAGAGCTCGAGGTGATCGACATGAAGCACCCGGTGCGGAGCTACCATGTGTTTGATATGAGCCGCCACCCGTTCTACGAGCTCGGACTCGTGAACAAGTACCCGACCAAGTACGACTTGCCGTCGTTCTCGTCGATCGCTGTGCATCACAGTGTCGGCGGCGGTGTTGGCACCACCGAGGAGGACCTGGCGACCTTCGCGACGAAGGACCACTTGCTCGCGGAGCTGGTACAGCCGGCCCAGCAGGAGCAGGAGCATTCCAATATGGCCAGCACGAACGACTCGAGCGCACCTCTGACCCGTGAAGAGTCGTATACACTGAAGGAAGAGCTGTCATCTCTACCACCATCGTCGCAAGCTTCGTCGATAGTGGAGTTGCAGGAGCAGGAAGCTAGATCCGTCGTGTCTGGGTCAGTGTCAGTCGTCACAGCAGAGTACCAGAGAGAGACCGAGTTGGAGGTGGTGGAGCCGAGCCCACCAAGCACGGTGCAGCGATCATGAGTAAGAAGCGAGAGAAAAGACGCGGGGAGGGGGTGATGTCGAGTGGAGGAGAGATGCTGCGTTGGCGCTCTTCGTGGGGGTAAGGTTGTTGGTTGCATATCGTAATTTGACAAGTATCACGTGTTGTGTCCGTGCGCATCGATGTCGACTGCATCATCATCACATATTCTCCACTCGTTCGCGCAGACACTCGCACATTTACTTGCCACTGCTGTTGCTGTTGCTGCTCGCGTCCTTCAAACTATAGTTCTTGAATATGTTGCCCGGCAGGATCCACTGGTCCCAGTCCTTCTCGTACTTGAGGTAGTGCACGAGGCACGCGTTCGAGCGCACGACCTTGAGCACCACGGCGTTGTAGAACTGGCCTGTGCTCCCCCAGACGGCCCACACTTGCTCATGCACTGCAGGCGCCTTTTGGTACCGGACCTTCTTCGACGACCGACCCGAGCGGTAGAGCGAGCTGATGGGCAAGAACTCGTCGTAGATGCTGCCCCAGTCCACATAGTGCACCTGCACGAGCTCCATGTTGAGCTCGATGCGCAGCACCTCTGCGCGGTTGCGCTTCTCGAACACCTGCACGCCGATAATGTGGCCCACTTTCAGGGACAACTGGTCCCAGTGCGTCGCAGCCGACACCGTCAGCTTCTTCGCGACTGGACCGAAGAAGTTCCCCTTCGACGCCTGATTGTCGGCTGCTGCATCGATCGCGGATTCACCGTTGCTCGAGGCGAGCCCCGGGTGGTTGCTGCCGGGCTTGGCGCGCTGCAACGACCGCACGTCGATGCGGCCGAGCAAATAGTCGATGTCTTCCAGGAGCTTATTCCAGTCCCACGAGTCCTCCGTCGGCACGGTGTCTTCAATCGCCAGTACGCGCGAGACATGGCGCAGCGCGCGGAGCGCATCGAGCTTGCGCAGCGTCGACACCTGGTCGTCGATGCCTTGGCCGTTCGCGTGGTAGTTGACCTCGAGCGTCGACATGAGGTCGTGCGCGGCGTTCCAGAGAATCTCTGCGTGGTTGATCGACGGCGAGTCTTGGGCCAGGAAAGACGCGAGGAAGCCCGGTAGGTTGACCGCGTCGACGTGGAAGCGGTGGTACGAGAGGCACGCAGTCATGTTCTCGCACGCGTGGAACGTGCCTTCGGGCATGAACAGGATCTGCCCCGGCTTGATGTCCACCTGCCATGCGGGCAGGAACGCGAGCAGCGGCGACTTGTTCAGGTCCACATCGTGAAAGTTCACCGTCTCATGCACCGAGTCTAGCTTTGCAGCGGACCGGTGCAGCATCGACACACGCTTAGTGCCGACGATTGGCGCGATCGTGATGTCCAAGCCGCCCGGGTCTTGGTGCATGCGGCTGTTCGTGCTCTTCTGCCCCATGAAGAAGTACTGCAGTGGGTTGTCGCCTGCGCGGCATCACAGCGAACACCAACAGTAGCTGTGTTAGCTTATTGGCTTCTCAGCTTGGTTCAAAGGCTGCTAACCAGCTAGTCGACAACAACGCACCTCGCACTGCGTCGAGCCAGTAGAGCAGCAGGTTGTCGCCGATCACAGGCAGCTCCTCGCACTTGTAGCAGAGCGACTTCGCGACCTTCGGGTTGAGCGGGAACTGCCACTGGTGCATGTAGTACTCGGCCTTGCCCTGCTCCCAGTAGTTCTTCACGTAGTGGCCGAGCGGCAGGTGCGTCTTGATCGGGTTTGTCTCCTCGTAGTTGCGCTCGATCACCGGCACTTTCACGTCGTGGATGCCGCGCAGAAATGTGTCCGTGTCGAGTGAGCCGTCGGGCCGCACCCATCCCTCGCTGAACTTCATCCAGCCGGTGTGGCCCTCGAGCACGAACGGCGTGCCGGCGAACCGCAGCGCGTGGATGCGGTCGCGCGCGCCCGGCGCGTTGATGTTGATGACCTCCACCTGCTGGTTGTAGAGCTCCTCCCAGTGCGTCGGAACCGTGTAGATCGGGTGCTTGGCGTACTCCTTGTCCTCCTCGTCGTCGTCGTCGATGTCAGCGCTCGCGGCGGCCGCCGACGTCTTCAGCTTGCTGTTCTTCGCGCCCACTGCGTGCTGCGCCGCTTCACTCTTCGCCTTCTTCTCGCTCGGTGCGCTCCCGCCGTTGTCCAGCGACCGCTTGCGCTGGAGCTTCGCGTCCGGGGTCGACAGGCTGCCCGACCGCGTCCGCGGCCGTGACACGCGCTCGCTCTCAGACTGCGCGTCGTCGTCGCGAACTGTCAGTGACGCGTTGCCATCACCGCCCTCGTCAGGGTCACCGACGAACGCTTCGAGCGGTTTCCCCGTCAACACTGATACATCGAATCTGAGTCTGGATCCATCACCTTCGACCACTCGAGTGCCGTGTGCGTGACGTCATTTTTATCAGCGCACCTGCGACGATACTGCTCTTGAAGTACGTCAGCGCGCGGCGCTCGCTCTTGAGCAGCGCCAGCGCGCGCGCCATTGCGTGTGCCGAGCCGACCGTCCTGTGCACGTACGCATGCACATAGTTGTCAGCAGGTCCGTTCCTGTTCCCAGTTGTGGCCATCCACCACAGTTTTCCCGCACTTTTTCTCCGCGAACTCTGCGCGCAGCTCGTCCACCTGCTTGCGCACAGTCGGCGCGCTGCGCAGCGCCTCGAGCGTCTGCCGAATGCAAGAGAGTGAATGAATGGATGCACTGTCGGCACGCACTCAATCCATCTCCGGGTACGACGTACGAGCCCCAGCACGCGCGCGAACGCGTCGGAGGCGAGTGGCGCGGCGGTCGCCAGCACGCCCTCGTCCACCTGCACGAGCGCCTCGAAGAGCGCGTCGCTCATGCTGCGCCACTTGTGCGTGTGCGTGTGCTTGGAGCTGCTTGGCGATTGGTCAAGTGCATGTTGTTTGAAGAGATGCAAGTCTTTGTACTATTTGCACATGAAGACTTGAACTAAGTATAGAGGAGTACGCTAGTGAACGACAATAGTGAGGAAACACAGGGAGTTCAAAAAACGCGGGAAAAAGCACCTCGCTTTCTTCACTACGCTTCACCACAATTCACCACCACGCAGCCTGCCATGGCGGAGGTGCGCATGCGCGCGCTCTTCTGTGGGTATATCCACCGCCAGTACGATGCAACCTATCAACCTAACGCTCTCCCTATTGTGTATACATGCGCGTTAACGACCTCAGAAGAAGAAGCAGGCGTCAATCGCCGCGTTCTTCTCGCCGCGAGCCAAGAGCTCCGAGCCGCCGCCGCCACCGCCTCCACCAGCAGCCGACACGCCGCCCGCGAAGCCGCAGCGCAAGAGCCGAAAGGCTGCAGTCGCAGTCGCAAATGATGTCAATGAGGAACAGCCGGCGGATCTGCGGTCCCCGGCGTCGCCCTCGCCTGCTGCTCCTGCGGTGGTGGAGGTGGCAAATATGAGCGAACCGCCGAGCCCAAACAACGGCGGCGGGAAGCGCACGATCATCGGGCTGTTCGCGACGCCGCCGCCACCCAAGCGCACAAAGACACGCGATGATGCGGCGGCTGATGTGCAGATGGAAGAGAAGGAGGCGGACACCACCAATGAGCAGCTGCGCGCAGCGGCGGCTGAAGACTCGGAAGAAGATGTCAGCGGCGACGATGACCTCGTGGGCGGACCGCACGTGATGGTTTCAGCCCCGAAAACGCGTAAGCCAAGCAGCAGATCTCGCGCGCGGAAGGCGACGAAAGCGTCGCCGAAAGCGGCAGGTGCTTTGTCATCAGACTCGACCAGCGCCACGCCGAAGGCGAAAGAGAAGAAGCAGCCAGCGCGGGCTGCGAAGGAGAAAGCTGCAGAACCTGCGCCTGTCGAGGAGAAGGCCGCGCCACCGCCGGTCGTGCTCGATCCGCTGGTGAAGGCGAGGGTGGACACGTATCAGCAGAAGATCGACGACCTGACGCAGCAGTGCGCGCATCTGCTGCAGGCACCTAGCGCGTCAGACGGCGTGCTGCAGGAGATTTACGGCCTTGCAGTGGACTTAGGACTCGAGCTCGACGACATCTGCCGGGGAGGAAAGCTCGGTAAGTCGACCGCCGAGCTGTTCAGCAACCTCTCTCGTGAACAGAAGTCAGAAGGGAAGTCGGATGCAGTGACCGAGTTCTCGGCGGACTTGAAGGGCTTCGTCGCCAAGAGCGTTCAGGGCCACTCTGAGAGCCTATCATCGCTCTCACACCAGCTGCTCCAGACGCTCGAAGGTTTGGCTCAGAGCGGTGACGATGCCGTTGCTGTCGACGCGAAGGTGGAAGCCCGGGTCTTGGTCATGCTCGAGATGGAGATCAAGATGTTGGCGCAGCGGACCAACTACGGCGTCCGTCCTGCGAAGGCGAATCTGTACGAAGACACGAGCGCGGACGCGCTGTGGATCTGGGAGGTCGGCAACGTGGAGAAGTACTTCGCTGACGAGTCTCAGAAGACGATCAAACGCATGCGGAAGAACCGCAAGCGCCTAGGTTTGCAACTCAAGGCGCTGGCTCGCGTGGTGCACCTGCTCCACCAAGCACCCGTCGACGAAGTCAAAGTGAGCGCGGAGGAGGCAAAAGTGAGCAAGTTCGTGCTGGCGGTCGAGTCAGAGACGCAGAAAGCACAAGACCGCGAACGCAAGGAGCTTGAGAAGGTGCAAATTGCGGAACAGAAGAAGCAACACGAGTTGGAGAAGGAGAGAGCAAAGCAGGAAGAGAAGCGGAAGCGGGAAGAGGACACCGAGGCCGAGCGTGCCTTGGCGAACAAGCGCAAAAAGTCACTGGTATCGTACTTCCGGTCCATTGACAGTTCCAGTAGCAGCAGCGGGACAGCTCCCGGCGCTGCATCAGGCGACGGTGCTGCTCGTGGAGAGTCCGAGGGCGGCATCGCTGTGACGAACATGAGTCAAGCAGATCGCCGGAAGGCTTGGCACGCGTCGGCTCAGAACGAGATCATGGCGCGCATGGACGCGGTAGTGGCGTTCCTAGTTGGTGGTGAGAAGGCAAGCGAGCTCGCAGTGTCCAGTGTACTGTCTGGTGACGCCAAGTCTGTGCAGCAAGTCCGAGCGCACGTGCAGGGAGAGCGAAAGAGCGGTGCGCGCGTGACCGCTGCGTCAGGATTCTGGAACAGCCGACGGAGACGGGATCCTGCGCTCGGAGTGATGAAGCTGTTGCAGTTTCACGAGAACTACCGCCCGGCATACTTTGGCACGTTCAGCACGAAGAGCAGAGTGTTCCGCGGCGGACGACGTCCGCTGGCGCAGTACGCCAAGTTCGACTACTCGGTGGACAGCGAGGAGGAGTGGGAGGAAGAGGAACCCGGCGAGAGTCTTTCCGATGCGGACAGCGACTTGGAGGAGTCGGACGACGACCTTGATTACGGCGACCAGTGGCTTGCGTACGAGGACGAGGTGGATTACATCGATGGCTCAGAGGACGATGAGGAGACGAAGGATGGCGATGACGGCTACCTCGCATCTCCAGAGCGCAAGCCTAAAAAGCGAGTGCCAGAGCAGAAGAAGCGTGCGAAAGTGCCTGGTGGCCGCAAGAAGGGAGTGAAGCCTTGCAAGCTCGAGCCGCAGGTCGTGGGGCCGTTCCTCTTCGAGGACGCGTCGTCGTCAGTCGAAGCAGCGGTGCAGCTGAGTGCGTATACGGGTGAGTTGCTGCGCCAGCCTCTGTTCGAGTCGGCGTTGATGCGGAAGGCGCGCGAGTACGAGGAGGAGAAGGAACGGCAGCAGCAACAACTTGAGCTCGAGCAGCAGCAGCAGCAGGATAAACAACCATTGTCTTCTGTTGCAAGCACGTCTGCTACTACGACAAGTTCACAACCTCAAGCTGTCGTCGCCTCGAAGCAGCAGCCAAAGTCCCAGCAGAACAAGACGCCGACAAAGACGCCGCAGAAGCGGAAGGCGAGTGTAGAGAACCTCGCGAGTCCGCAGAAGATCACGCAGGTAGCTCCGGCAGCGGCATCTGTCAAGTCTGGGATCGCGGCATGGCTGAAGACGCCGAAACCTGCAGCAATCGTGGACTTGAGTGGCAGCGCCTCCGAGAGCGACGCCGCCACAACTACAACGACCGTGGGTGCAGTTTCTGGTGATGACGACGCAGTCGTGAACCTGAGCAACCACGGGAGTGACACGTAAGTCGAGACAACGACGACGACGACGACGATGGCGGTGTGAGTGGCTGCTGCTACTGGTACTTGTCGAAACCCTACCATCCAAAAACCCTACCGCTTGAACCCCAATTCGTACTTTGCCGAGTATACAACCGCATTTTATCGTGCAGGCAACGAAGGTCAAGTCAAGCAGACCCATCAGTGTCGTCGAGTCATCGCGATGGCTCTGAAGCCCTGGAAGGCGGCGCCCGAGGCCGAGGCCGCGCGCCGGCAGGCGTTCGCGCTCGTGGGCGTACAGTACAAGAACTGGGACGTGGTGTGGGCGCGCATGGTGGGCTTCCCGTGGTGGCCGGCCGTCGTGTTCCACAGCTGGGACGCCGTGGAGGCGGCGGGGTTGCCGCTGCCGCGTGAGCGGCCGGCGCTCGCGCCGCCGGAGAAGCGCGAGGTGGCGGTGCCGAACACCAAGGGCCAGCTGGAGCAGCGCGTGGTGACCGACCGCTTCTGCCTCGTGATGTTCCTGGACAAGGGCGACTGGTGCGCTGTCAACATGAGCACGCAGGTCATGCCGTTCACGCTCGGCTTTCGCGTCAACAGCCGCCCGAGCCACAAGAAGGCCAAGACGTCAGGCTTCCGCCTGGCCGTGCAGCGCGCGATTCGCCTGCTGCATACGGTGCGTTGATCTCTATGAGCGAATGTGTGTCCGAGAACGAAGTGGTGGCTAATGACACGCTACTGTATGTGGGTGGCATGCGGCGCTTTAGTCGCACGAGTGCTCGGAAGATGACCTCGCGATGCTGAACGCGCCGCCACGGGAGAAGCGACAGCGCGTGGAGCCGGCGACGAAGAAGAGGGCAAGCAATCGCCGGGCAGCCGACGTCGACTGGGACGACGCGGGCGAGAACTCGGCGAACGACAACAACGATGACGACGTCGATTCCGAGGTCGTGGAGCACGCACCGCCGGCGAAGCTCAAGGCGAAAGCGCCGCTGCCGCCAAAGAAGAATAAGCAGACGAAGGCGCCGCGGAAGCTCGTTGCGGACGGCGAGATGCACGCTCCGACGAAGCGCACACAGGTGAAGCAGGCTCGGAAAAGTGTGAACAAGATTCAGGAGGGGGGCAAGAGCGCGTCGGTCAAGAAGAAAGCATCTGTGCGCAAGAAGAAGGCTGCAATAGAAAGCAGCAGTAGTGGCGACAATAACGAGGAGGAGGAGGATGATAGCGACGACAGCGTGGAGAATGACGACGGCGACGTGGAATACATCGAGCAATCTGCCACACAGAAAGCAGAAGGCGACAATAGTATGGAAGACAGCGCGTCGCCTCCAGCGGACACGCCACTGTCCCACATTTGGACGGAGCATGCTGAAGACAGCGCCGCCGCCTCAGGAGGATCAGGAGCAACGACGAAGACGCTGGTGTACAAGCAGGACTTCGTGTGGGACGATTCGCTGTTCACAACCAATGACGAGGTCGTTGCGATGAAGAAAGATTCGCTGGAGGAGCACAGTAGTCCTGCACGCGACCGACCGCTCGGGAAGCGCCAGATGCGCTCTGTGCAGCAGTCGCACATCCGCCAGAACCTGATGATGGGAAATCTGGACCCGCATACGATGGTGCAGTGCGAGGCATATCGTTCGAAGGACGAGATCGAGAACCCGATGCATCGGAGTCGAGGCAGTAGCAACCTCGAGCCTCCTTTCCAAGTGCAAGTGCACCCGGATGCTGCGTTCGTGTGCGACCTCCATGCGCACCTGGCGACGTGCGAGATCATCGGGTTTCTTGGCGGACGATGGGACGAAGCATCGAAAACGCTGTACATCCAGGCAGCGTTCCCGTGCCGCTCGCTGATGATCGATGGAGACGATGGGTCGACGGACGTGGAGATGGATCCAGGGAGCGAGATCGAACTGCGCGAGATCATCCAGAATGCCGAGCTCGAGGTCGTCGGTTGGTACCACTCGCACCCAGCGTTCGCGCCCGACCCGTCCATCCGCGACATCGAGAACCAAACCAGTTATCAGCAACTTTTCCAGCGCCGCACACAGCGGCAGCATGCAGACGAACAGAAGCCGTCGATCGAGATCTCGGAGCCGTTCGTAGGACTGATCGTGGGCACGTACGACACGAAACGCGACTCGCCTGTGAGTTTGTTCCGCTACTTCCATACGCGCGGGGAGAAAGTCAGTGGAGGAGCAAAGCGCGAAATTTACATGCCGTACGAGCTCATTCCAACGCGACGGCATTACCGCGCAGTACTCAGCGACGAACGGCGAGCTGAGATCGCCACACTGACGATGTATCCGTCTGTGTTTGAGGCGCTCTTCGGGAAGCAATCGGGTGCAATGCGTCTGCGAGGCGCGGAGGTGCCGATCGATCATCTGCAGGTTGATTTTGCTGGCATCCAGCCTGTTATGGCGCCTTTGAGCAAGAAAGACGACGACGCTGCTTCAGCGGCAACAAAGCCAAGGAAGCGGAAGTCCAGCGCCGAGTTGCCCGTGAAAGACGTGAACGATGCCAAGAAGGCCAAGGGACGACGAGGGAGGCTGCCACGCGCAGCGAATCTGGTTTCCGAGGAGCTTTTGTCGAAGAAGGATGGGTCGGTTGGTGTCGGTGCGGTCGAGGCATCGACTGGTGCTGCTGGCAATAAGAGGGAACCTATTGTTGTCGACGCGGACGAAGTGAATGTCGTGAGTGTGGACGGCTCGATCGTCGCGAGTGCCATTGAGCCTATTGTCGTGGATGCGAGCGAGTCGGCGGATGCGGATGCGAGGAAGCTGATTGCCGTAGAAACGCGCGAGTCCGCAGATCTGGACCCGTCAGTGAACTCCAGTAATATTGAGCAGAACCGTGCGACCGTAGATGCAGTCGTGCCGGTCGCTGCTGCTGATGACGGCGGCGTTGCGACTATCGCTGGCGATGAGAAAGAGCCTATTGTCGTGGATGCAGACGATTCTATCGCTGCAGTGCAACTGCCTCGAAAACCCGCTGATATGGTAGTGGTGGTGGATCTGAGCTCGCTTCCACCTTCCTCGAGTGCTGATCCACGGGGAGAGATTGACAGACTCGTGGACTTGTCCGAAGCAAATAGTAAACCAGAGAGCCCAGAGGGCAGTGGGTCCAGTCAAGCAAGCTCGACTGCATCAGCGTCAGGAGTGCTCGATGGCGTCGTTGGGATCACAGGCGGACGCCGACGTGGACGGAAACCTGTCCAGACTCAGCGGAAAGTGACCACGTTCACCAGTCAGTCGACGAAGGCCGACGACCCTTCTCTCGTAACACACACAGCTATGGCGTCTCAGTTCGCGGTGTACGGCGCGTTCGGGACGATAAGCAGTGCCGACACGGGTGCTCCTCTGCCAGACAGAAAGGATGCATTGATTCAGTCGAGTGTTCACGTTAGTCTGCAGACGAGTGTGAAGGGCGATCTACATTCAGACTTACAACAGTCCGAAGTGAAGTCGCCGCGACCGATGAAAGAGGAGGCTGTCTTGGATGGAGCAGTCCTGGCGCCTTCAGAAGGCAAGTTGGTGTCAAGGTCAACAATAGCGGAAGGAGCAGATGCGACGAAAGTGGACTCATCTAATGCTGCAACAACGCCAGACGCTGTAGCAGAGTCGCCAGTTATCAAACCAGAAACGACGGCGGTCGACGTGCTGGAGACGGTGGAAGTGGAGATCGCTGCATCTGTCGCTGATGCTTGTGGGAAGCCAGCACCTGAAGCAGAAGCAATGGTGGCGGAGACATTTACGGCAACAAATGAAGAGGTCGGTGCTGTCGAGAGTATCGCTCCTGTGTCCTTGCTTGAAATGGATGGTCAAGTGGAGGACGTCTTCGTGACCAAAGAGATTGGTGATAGTCAAGAAGCACAAGGCTGCACTGAAGACGCGGTGGGTAACGCGGTATTGGGGATCGTGTCGAGAATCGAAACAGAAGCGAAGGAGGCTACCGGGTGCGCCGAAGCGGTACCGATGCCAGCTTCTGCTAGCGATGCTACAGTGCAGTCCCCTGGTGTAAAAGTGGAAATTTCCAAAACAGCTGCACCAACGACCGAGGTACCGCAGCCAGTGAAGAAGATCGCTGGAGTTGAAGATGTGATGGTGGTCGAAAAGCAGCCGCCAGTGAAGGAGGAGAGCGCTGTAGTTGAAGACGCTGTTGTGGAGGTGACGTCAGCGAGCGCAGATGTAATGATGACGGAGAGCTCGCATCCAGTGAAGGATAAACCGCAGCAATCGCCGGTGAAAAAAGAGAACAGCGCAGTCGAAGATTCTGTCGCTGTCGCTCGTGTCGCGCCAGAGGGCGAAGATGTGGTGATGGCGGAGACGCAGCAGCCAGTGAAGGTGGAAAGCATCGCTGCCAAGTATGCCGTTGGTCTCGAGCTGCCATCTGTCGCCCCACCAGTTGCGGCACCGCAGTCAGCGAAGGAAGCTGCTACAGCCGGAGATGATGTTGGTGTTGGTGTTGACGCAGCGGCAAGCGAAGATGTGACGATGACGGAGTTGGCGGAGCCTGTGAAGCAGCAGGTCGGTGCAGTTGACGTTGCTGCCCCTCGAGTGTTGCTTTTCGGGAAGGATCGTCAGGTGGAGGACATTCGGACGTCGCTGGCAGGGATCGAGTCGATGGTGGCGAGGATGAAAGAAGAGCAGCGGAATGCAGTAGCATCCGACGCGGCGAAGCGTCCGGTGATTGATGTCGCTGAGGATGCCAATGTTGCTGGAGATATGACTGTTACTTCGAGTGCGAATGCAGAGGGTGGAGAGATGACGCCATCAGCAGCCGTTGATGGAAGTAGGGCGGGCGATCACGAGTTGAGTGCTGCAGCTCGGCAGGAAGCGCATCTGCTGTCACTCCGCACCAAGTACGGCGCCGGCATCAGTGGCTGCGCGGAGCAGGTGATTACGCTGGTGGACTACTATTGCAAGTTCGAGCGGCGCATCGATCTGAACGAGACGTGGAAGGCGCGGGTGAGCAAGCTGAACAAGATTGAGGCGTCGATGGCGGAGTACGTACGCTACGTCAACGTTCCGGTGCACCTGCGACAAGAGTTTGTGCAGGTACGACAAACAAACGCCAGCGTTGGCTTCGGTTGCGGTAGTTTTGGACGGATGACAGAGGAACTCATTGTCTCTATTGTGCGTGTGTTGTTGTTCCGAATGGCTTGCTGCTCTGCTTGCTGCAGGATGTGGCGGCGTACTTGGAGCTGTCGTGGAGACTGGCGCGTCCTGCTCGGTGAACTCCACATTAAATAGACGGCATGGCCATCACTGTTGCAAACGAACTACCACATCTCTCTCTCAAGTCGACCACACAAGCAGCAGCAGCAGCAGCGCCATCATCTCCTCCCTCCTCCCTCTTTATCTACCGAATGGAGTTCAGGCTGCCTTGGTACCTGCTCACTCGACGCAAGATGGACCGCGGACGACCGTGTTGGCGCTGTGGTTGGTGGTATGACGCCGCCCGGCTTCCTCCGGCTGCTGGTCGGATCGAGTTGGGCGGCGCGTCGCGGAGAAACTCGACGATGTTCCAGCGCGAGCCGAACGACAGCTTCTGCTTCCGCCCATACGCGCCTCGGACACCCCCCGCCGACTCGAGCTGCTCGTTGTCTGGTGCCGAGTGCGAAGCGCCTGCGTTCGTCCCGAAGACTTGTCTCGAATCGCTGCCGCCGCTCGACTGCGCCCCGTCTGCAGACGACGCACTGCTCTCGCGAACTCGCTTGTAGTGATTGAACTCCGCGGCGCTGTCCTGGCTGCCTTCGCTCGTGAACCGCGTGCGCCGGAGGGTCTCCTGCTGCCGCAGCCAGTCTGGTTTCAAGCTCGACCTGCGCCCGCTGGCGGCGCCGCTCGAAGACAGCGGGAGACTCACGCTGGCGCGCGCGGCGATCGGGTTCCCCATCACGTCTGTCGTCGGCCGTGCACTGCCTGCATCTGTCGGGTTCGACAGCACCGGGCGGCTCGCGAGCCGCGGAATCGGCGTGGTGTCCACCAACCGATCCGAGGTTTCCGCACGCCCTCGCTGACCTCCACTGTTCCCGGACGACGGGGTTCGAGTCGCGAGGCGCTGGCTCGGGTGTCCCGACTTGGCTGCCGGTGACGTGCCGCGCAGCCGATTCACGTCTTTCTCCTGGTCCTCTAGCATGCTGAAGTGCTTTGTCCACTTCCGCTTGATCCACTTCGCGAGCTGGGTGACGCACAGCGGCAGATGCGAGTACATCTTGAGCGACCGCGGCTTCGTGAGCTTCCCAATCGTCAGCGCGATCTTCGAGTCTGCGACGTGCTTCCTCGCTGGAATCGGGAGCATCGCCACGATCTACCCTCGCATACACACAATGAAATGTTGGCGTTAGCGGCTCAATTGCAAGAAACAGAGTGATGATGCAAACAGACTACTGCACACCCACCTTGAGCAAGAGCAGCACGTCTGCGTCGCGCGTTTCCTCGGCCAAGTACGTTGTGAGTAAGTGGTTGAGCACGACGAGTCCCGACGCCTCCGTGAACCGCTTGATCGAGCTGATGTGCTGCAGTCACACGCGCCAGCAATCACACATAATACGCATGAGCTCTTAGATGTCCGCACAACCGAACAAAACCCAGAACCTTCTCCTCTTCTATGCACCTTCATGTCCGGGTTGCGCAGGATGTCGTACTGGATCGGGAGTTTCTTCGCCCCAGCCTCTGGCGCGTCCAGCAGGTTCAAGAGCTCGTCGCGCACGTACTTGTACGCGAGGTTCCGCGTCTCAAGCGGCGCCACCTGTTGATGCTCGGCTTTCGTGATGAGGTAGAAGGGCTGCGGGTGTGTGGACGCAGAAGTCGCCCACGGGTCGTTCCCGCTTACTGCTGTCACGACAGGAACCTGCACCTCCTCGTCGACGTCCAGCGGGATCATCTCGACATCCGGCTCGTCGTCGATGAGCATGATGATGTTCGTCGCATCCTTGCTGCTTGCAGACGGCTCGCTCTTGACGAATGGCGTCGGAGTGAGCGGCATCGGCGACGGTAGAGGCGCTGGTCGCCGAGGTGGCGGGGGCGCAGCTACAGCCGGCCGATCTGTCTGTGCTACGGGTGTGAACCCGGTACTACCTGCTCCACCGACGCCACTGCTCCGATTCCTCGCTGCCGCGAGCTCCAAGATGTTCGAGTGCGTCACAACAGGGGAGCTGTCCATGCCGAGCACCGCAGCGTACGACACTGGCATCATGGACGGTGGCGGCACCGTCACGGACACCACGGGCGCCGACACCGACCGCACGGTCGCAGGTGGGGGCAACGACACAGGCGACGCGATGGCAGCCGCCAGTGTCCGCTTGCGCTTGCGCGTGTTCTCCTCTCTGTTGGCAGCAGCTGCGGCTGTTGCTGTTGCTGTTGCTGTTGCTTTCGCTGTTGTCGTGCCTACTGCTGTCCCTACTGTTCCTACTGCTGGTGGCGTCGTGAGCATGCGGATCATGCTCTCGATGATCGCGTCCTCGGACACCTCGTCGCTCGAGCCGTCATCAAAGTCCGCTCTGTACGCGTCCGCGAATGGCAGGAAGCACGTGACGGAACCTTTCACCGCCGCGGCTCCTGCCTTGAGCAGCGGGACCCCTACATAGCGACTCGTGGTGTCTTCGACCGGTGGCGGATAGTCATCGCCGTCGGAAGCATGCGCGGGGTCATCACCGCGTCGCACCTCGAAGCTCGGGTCCGCAACCAGCTTCATCATGTCCCCGCGCGAGAGGACGGATACCACACGTCGGCCTGGCGCGAACAGCGAGTAGCAGTCGAGGCGCGCGTCGTAGCGCGTGACCCATGCGTGCGCCGGCGGCGTGTCACCGAAGAGCGCGGCACCTCCGCTAGCCGGGCCGCCGCCGCTCGAGGCCTGTCGCTGGGATCCGCTGAAGACCACATGCGCACCGACGAAGCCGAACGGGTCCTTCGTTCTCACATGCGCCATCCGGCGGCTTGCGCACAGTGTCGCTGCTGCAGCAGATGATGGCGGTTGTTGCGGGTGCGGGTGGAGGACTGTAAGAGCTGCTGCTGCCTGCAGTCGCTGCTGCAGTGCGGGCGATCGTCACGCACACCCGACAGCGGCAGGACGCGATGTGTAATGTGCTACCGACACTCAATTTGTGACCGAGCGCGCGAAGCACAAAATGTGCAGCACATGGCACAAATACGAATTGTTGCGAATAGGTACAACGTGACACAAAGCTCAGTCGGTTAATGTCTCGGCCTATAAGTATTGCAATAGCAATAGCGGTGCACAATTTATTTTTGGTGTAAAAACAGATGGAATGTTGCCAATCAATTTCGAAACCAGACAAAAGTACACATCCTCCTCTCCCTCATAACCAAAAAGCTGTACCCATCCCAAGCAGTACAACACCCAGTTTGCTAACAAATGAAGGTGTTATTCGATGCGAAACAATAACTGCTTATTTCCTGAGTTAACATATTGATACTCGGTGGCATTCTCCTAGAGGCATTCCCGTACAGGTTGTTCTCGTTACAAGTTCATGCTAGTCTACAGGACCCCGGTTCTGTTGCTGCGCAAACTGTCGGTGGTCTTGGTAAAACTGCTGTACGCGGCGCTGGATGTCTTGCATTGCTGCGACCGCTATAGAGACTGCGAGGTAGAGCGTGAAGAGTCCACCAAAGCCGAACACAGCAATGAAGCACCCGGTGAGTGCCATCGCGACAAGCACCAGGACGCGCATCAGCTGCTCTCGAGGCGTCAGCGGTTCGGGGAAGAAGGTCGGTAGCTCGTAGCAGACGTAGTGTCTACACAGTGCGCACACGTTCAGGCAGTAGCGACATCACGTTAGAGGAGCTATGCGGTAGCCATGAGCACAACAAGAGAGACACAAGAAGAACGTCGCGTGCCTCGGTTCCCACGGCGCGCCGCACACCCAGCAGAACTCGAAGCGGCAGACCGTACACTTAATGTGGTTGCACCTAACACATGGACGAG
>JAASFW010000250.1:0-27024 GCA_023334005.1 Globisporangium orthogonon | reverse complement strand
CTCGGTCTTCGACTCGAAGCTTGGACGCGCACATGCGCTGTACCTGGCGCTTCGTCTCCGCTAGCACGAAAGTGCGATGACTGACGTGATTCTCGATGCACAGCTAGTGTCGCTTGCGGCTGTGCTCCTCGACGACGAAGCAGCACCACCGCGGCAGCCAACGACGCACAGATCCCGAGGTGCTGAGTCAGCTTCGAGCGCGCGTCAGACGCATACAGCGAGAACAGCAGCCGGTTCTCCGTTGCGAACCGAGAGAACCAGATCGAGTCATGCTGGAGCTTGACAGGGAACTGTAGCGTCATTGGCGGCAGCGCTCGGTAGTACGACGCGAAATCGCGAGCGGGATAGCGAAGCAGGTGCCGATACTGACCGTCGCATCGATGAACAGACATACGACGCGCTCGAGTACAGGATGGCGATCACCGAAGAAGCACTGCACGACTGGTGTCGACCAGCAGTTCGAAACGACGAACGCGATGGAACACGTGATTGAGCCATGGTCGCGCCAGCAGCTCGCTCGAGCGCTGCGCTTGGAAAGTCTGCGAGATGATCTCCGCCAGTGCGCGCGCCATGAACGCGACGCGAAACATGCAGCGCTTGACCACGAACTTGTTCCTCGTTTGGAATCCGACAGTATGCAGTTCCGAGGCTTCGTGAGTCGATGAAACATTGCTTTGCCTGCTGCTGCACGGGCCTGTATGCCATTCGTTCGTTGCGAGTGGCGCCGAGGACACTAGGATCGTGACCACTACCGCCACGTCCGTCGTCTCTTTCGACGAGGTGGGTTTTTCGCTTCTCGGTCATGTTCAGGTGTTTGGGATTGCCATCGCTAGCAGTGCGTCGAGCAGTCACTCGGATCTCCTATGTCTCTTCCATCCAGCTCGCGTATCGAACACTGTCAAGCTCACGTATCGAATACTATCAAGCTAACACTCGTGCTGATCTCTGTACCTTCTTCATATTAGTTGCTGCCGAGGACCGCGTCGTTTCCTCGTCAGGGCTCAAGCACCAACCACTACACGAGCGGCGGCACTGGCTCCTCTTCGTGCGAATGTTCCTTCCATCGGCGCTATCGCTCTATCTGCTGCGCGTCTCCTTCTTCGTGGAGTGGTTCTGTGTCCACCAAAACGTGTTGTTCGATGGCGGTGGGGTGGGGTGGAGTGGGGTGGGGCGGGCACCGACGCCAGTCGTCAGCTTAGTCAACTCGGGGATACGCGCACGTCATGAATGTCGCCGCGTGTTTTGCTTGTGCTGGTGCCCGAGCGAGCGTGCGCCAGCTATGGATGCGCCCGAGTGCGTGCGCTCTACTCCCCTGAGCTCTGGAGACCCGCCTGCTGCTGCGCGTTGAGTGAGACCTGATCGCGCACCTGGGACGCCTTCTGCAGCAGCTGGATCATTTGCTCCTTGAGCACTGGGTCTTCACGCGGCTGCTGCGCCTTGTTCGGCACCACGAGCGAGCTGCTGCTGAGTGGCACCATGTCCGACGACGACGAGACGGAAGCGGGTGCTGCTGGACTGCCACCCATGGACGTCGCGGAGCTCGACGCGTAGCTATAGCTCGGGTGGAACGCCTGCTGCTGCTGGTGGTGGTGTTGCAGCGGATGCATCACCATCTGCTGCTGCTGCTGCTGATAGTAGTGGTGGCCTTGGCTTCCTGGCGGCACCACAAGCTGCGAGGCTGCCGCAGCGGCGCGCGCGACCTTGGCCTGTGCCTCGCGCCGCTCCTGCACCATGACCATCGCCAGGTGCGCCAGGTTCTGCATGGTGGCCACCTGGTTCTCCGGCAACGCGTGGCGCGGCTCCGTGTCGAGCACGCACACGGCGCCGACGCACTCGTTGTCGACCGTGAAGAGCGGCGCGCCCGCGAGGAAGCGCACCGCGAGCGGACCCGTTACGAACGGGTGACGCATGAAGCGCGCGTCACGCAGCGTGTCCATGACCACGAGCGGCTGTTGGTCGCGCACTGGGTACTCGCAAAAGCTGAAGTCGCGCGGCACGTCGGCCTCACGCACGTTCACGGCGCTCTTGAACCACTGCCGGTTCTCGTCCACGAGGCTCACAACCGCGTACTTGCACGCGAGCGCCTGCGCCGCAAGGTCGCACAGCGTGTCGTAGATGTCCACTTGCTGCTCCTGCTCCTCCTTCTCGTACGCGTCCTGTGCCTCGAGTCGGAGCCGCTCCATAAGCCCGCTCACCATCTCGCGCTTCGATGGGTCGCGTGCCGCAATTTGCTGCAGCCACGCAAGCCCCACGAGGTCGGGCACCGTCGCGGCGGCGAGCGGCTGCGTCGGGAGTGCCAGTGCGTACTCTTCGACGGCGTCGCGCAGCGTAGTATCGTCCACACCTTTGGGCAGCGGCAGCGCTGCTGCTGCTGCGGACGACGACGAGTCGAGCGAGTTCGGCGTCGTGCTATTACCCCCAATACCACTAGCAGCTGTGCTGGCCGCCGTGAGCTCATTGCCCACGGCGTTCGTACCGTCATTGCACGCCTTGCACACGCGCAGCGTCGTGAGCCCGACGGACGCCAGCTCGACCGACTTGTAGAGCGAGCAGGCGCGGCAAATGATCTCGCCACACGCGCGGCAGTGGTGCTTGCGTCGCGTGTTGGTGAACGTCTTGAGGCAGAGGTGGCAGCATGCGCGGTCGCGGTCGTGCACCCACGTGGGCTGCCGCCGCAGCGTGAGTTCGCGGCTGATGCGCTTGCGCCCCAGAAAGTCCTCGATCGCGCCGACCGACTCGGCCCAGTTGAGCAGCAACGCGCGGTTCGCGCGCCGCCGGCCACGCTGGTTCGGTGGTTGCCGGATCGAGCAGACGAACTGCGCCTCCAGTACGCCCTCCTCGCGCGGCACGAAGAGGTAGCCGCACTTGGACACGGACCCGCGCTCCAGACGGTGCGACTCGAGTAGCGAAGGGCACTCGCGCTGCTCGATCGACTCGTACACGCACACACCCACGGGCTTGTCCGGGTCGCCGCCGACGACGTCCGCGCCGAGCACACCGGCGTACTCGAGCACGCACAAGTCGCTCAAGTGCGCCGTAGGGTTGATCGCGCTCTTCTTCGTGCGCATGGCGATCCACTTGATGCCGAGCGTCTCGCTGTCGCCGCCGGCGCCGTTGCTGCTGCTAAGCGCGTCGTCATTCGTGTTTCTGCTCGCGTTCGCGTTGCTGAAGAGCACGGCAGCGTCCGCGAAGCACTCGCGCAGCTGCAGCTGCATGAGCGCGCGGAACGACGACGTGGTGGGTGCTGCGAAGAGCTCCATGACGTCGTCGAGCGTGGCGCGCAACGTGGCGACGCCGCGCACGCTGTACGTGAGCCCGCCCTTCTGGCGGTCCTCACACACCTGCACGCCGCGCTTCTCGCTCACGAGCGCCCACGCGGCGGCAGCCTCCGGCTGCTGCTGCTGCTGTCGTAGGTCCGAGACGAGCGACCGGCCCCACGCCAGCAGTTCGTTCTCGTCGGCAAGCGAGAGCTGCGGCGTCGCGAAGAAGCCGCTGCGCAGCGGCAGCGACCGCACCATCGCGTCAGCACTGTAGCAGGAATGGACGGAGGGAAGGAGATACCGAGCGAGCGACCGGCCGACGCGCTCAGACGACGACGAGTGAGCGAGCGCGGTGGCGCAAATCCGCGGTTGGTTGGCAAATGGCCGATAACCTGGATGCGCGAAGGGGCTAAAGATAGCCAGCATGGCGATACACGACTTCGCTAGATTTGCCTTGGCGCTCGGAGCATACAAAGACCAAGTGATCTTGACTCTCGCTATTTTCTACTCGACGCTTTATGTGCCAATCAGAGCGCAGCAAGCAGCATTACCAATGGGCGTGGCGACGTGGCTCTGCAGTTGGAAAATGTGTGCTCGAGATTGTGTGGAAGAAGGGAATGAATGAGGAAGGGCGACGTGGGGATCGGCGCATAGGGTTTATATCAGCGTGAGGAGGAAGGAAGATTGCTCTTTGCACTTGCGCTTTTGGTCACGACCAGAATGCGCAGGCATTTTGTGTTTGCAAATGCGCGGATCACGGCGAGCGAAGTGTGCGGTCGGCGGAGCTGCGGCGCCGAGCACCTGCGCGCCCATGCGCCACGCAGTCTTCGAGCTGCAATTAGGCATTTGCAGTACGACTCGCTCGACCTTCTTTCCGCACTGCAAGCGAGGGTGTGTGCGTGCTTGGTGTCAACACGCATTCAAACCCGTACTATGAGAGTGCTTGAAAAAGCGCAGCAGTGAGCAGAGCGCAGCAAGAAGATTGGCTCGCACCAGCAGCGGTCCACGTGCGTTTGCGTGTGTCGTGTCATGTCGGACATGCTCTGTTGCGCGGTGCGAACAGCGAGTTGCAGGTTGGAGGGGCAAGTTGCTGCATCCATCACCTTCCAGTCGGTGGCGTCGTTCGTGACTCTTCGCGTCACCATCTGTTCGACCATGTCTCGATATCGGCTACTGTCACAACTTGTGGTAACTGAATGGTTCAACAAACGCCGCCGAAACTCCCGGATATGCTCGAGTTGATTCGACGACGTCGTCATCGCGAAAAAGTGCATCCAGCCCAGGAGCTTTTGCTATCCAATCATGTATGCACTACGAAACCCGCTGCTCTCTCTCGCTTGCGTTGGGGGCACTGCAGTGCGCCTGACCAGCGAGCGCAGCAAGCGATGTTTTTTCAATGGCGATTGTACAAGAACACAAAAGTGCGAACACATGTGGCTTCTCTTTTTTTCTCTGCTGTCATGCATCAGCTCGCAATTCGGGACCCTTCGGGACGTTGCGGAAACCATGCACCCCAAGGGTATGTGGTCGACCTCCCCCCTCATTGCGAACGCCCCCCTCTCCCCCTCTCTCTCGCTCTCCTCCACAAATTGAATTTCTGAACAACACTCGCATTTGGTGAATTTCAGGATCCAGCAAAACTGCCACATCCCCTTTTTGCTGACCTGTTTCTGTGCGATTAACCTGGCCTGTCTGTGCGGTCGGAAACCAGGTCGCGTTGTCTCAAGCAAATTGTATGTTACCATCACTCCGATGTCCCATCCTCGTATATTAAATGCCCCCATTGCGCGATCATCTTCACCTCGCATATCACGTAGATAGGATCCTAAATTTCACGGATTGACTCCTCCCTCCCTCATCATTTTCCCCCTCGCTCGCTCGCTCTCCTTCCTTCCGCCCGTCGCCGTCGCCACCGCCGCTTTTCGGCCGGCGCTCAGAACGAAATTGGAGACGACGACGACAACTGGCGACCCAGAGGAGGAGAAGCCGACTGACTGACCAATCGACCGACTGGGGAAACTACTCAGCCGCCCCGACAGGACCACGGTAGGTGGGTTGCTCGCGCCTTTTTGGGCTGACGAGAGACGATAGCGCTCACTCTCCCCCTCTCTCCCTCCCCCCTCTTCCTCCTCTCGCAAATGTATGGACATATAGACCCAGCACCCCTCCACTCCCCTCCACCCGCAACAACGACAACAACACACTAGTCGCCGACCATGTACTCGTCCGCTGCCCCCGGCCCCGCGCGACGCGGCGGCGGCAACCCGCCCGTGAACGTGGCGCCGCCGCAGATCCGCGGTGCGCCGAACCCAGCGGCCATGCCGCCAATGGCTGCCGCTGGCGCCGCCTCGAGCCGCATTAGCGACATGCTCGACCAGGTGAAGGCCGAGTACGAGGCCGCGATCCAGCAACTCAACATCTCCAAAATGGAGCAGCTCGAGATGGAGCGCAAGATCCAGTCGCAGGTCGTCGAGATGGACCAGATCCAGCAGACGCTCAAGACTCTCGAGGCCAACCACCGCCGCCTGCGCCAACAGTACGAGGAGGAGATGGTGCGCATGCGCCGTCAGCTCGAGGGCCAGTCGGCGGCGGCCGCTGGCCAGGTCAAGATGAGCAACAAGCGCCTGCGCACGCAGGGCTCGACCGGCGGCGGCAGCAGCAGCAGTGGTGCCATGGCCGAGGACGCCATGATGAACCAGGGCGGCGGCGGGAACGGCCCTCCGGGTGTGCCGTCGAACCGCCCGGGCAACCCACGCGCGAACTCACCGGTGCGCGTCGTGCCCGTGCAGCCGGCGTCGCGCTCGCTGCAGCAGCTCGGCCAGCAGCCACTGCCGCCGGGGCCGCCGGCACAGGCGTCGCAGCAGGGACCGCCGGCGCAGCTCAGTCCGCTTGAGGGCCAGTCGACGACTCCCACGAACCGCCGCGCGCCGATCCCCGGACTGAACCGCGACGCGATCCAAGAGGCGAACGGCAAGGCAGACGGGGGCCGGAGCATCCCGCCTGTCGGTGGCGTCGGGACCGTGTCCCAGTCTGGTTCGACGTCGCCGGTGATCAAGAAGTCGAAGACGAATGGCGGCGGCGAGCCGAACAGCATCCCGAGCCTCACGAACGGTAAGGGCGGCCTGCCGTCCGTGAGCGCGGGGGGCAACTCGAGCTCGTCTGGCTCGATGATCCCGTCGGTGCCCAAGATTCACCGCGACCACCACGGCTCGGCTGAGTCGAGTCCGTCGTCGAGTAACAACTCGGGCCAGGCGGCGACGGCGTCGACGCCGACGCCCTCGGGTGGTTCGGGCGGCGGCAAGCAGTCGCCGCAGGAGACGAACGCGGGCACGTCGTCCGGCTCGTCCGGCTCGAACGCGACGCAGAAGACGTCGAACTCGAAGGCGAGCCGACTGAACTGGAGCTGCGTGTACTCGTCGAAGGGCTCGATGTCGTATCAGGAGTCGGAACGTCCGGTCGCGGAGATGCATCAGTCGATGGACCACCAGAGCGTCGTGTGCGTCGTGCGCTTCTCGAACGACGGCTCGATGATGGCGTCCGGCTGCCACAAGACGGCGCAGGTGTTCGACGTGAAGACCGGCGACCGCAAGTTCTTCGTGTCGCGCCCGGGCTCGAACAATGGCAGCGCAAGCAATGTGGCGGCGGCGGCGAACGAGGCGGACGACGCGTACGTGCGCGCCGTGTGCTTCTCGCCGGACTGCACGAAGCTCGTGGCGGGCATGCCGCACAACACGATCCGCATCTGGGACATCGCTTCGAACGAGGAGGGCCCGGCGATGACCGGCCACGAGTCGGAGATCTACTCGCTGGACTACGTGAACGACTTCATCGTGTCTGGGTCGGGCGACCGCAAGGTGCGGCTCTGGGACGCCCGCTCGGGCCAGTGCAAGAAGATCTTTGGCAGCGAGAGCGGCGGTCCGTCGGACGGCGTGACGTCGGTCGCGCTGTCGCCGGACGGCCGACTGCTGGCGGCGGGTTCGCTGGACAAGGTTGTGCGCATCTGGGACACGGAGACGGCGCAGCTGCTGGATCGCCTGGAGGGCCACAGCGACTCGGTGTACTCGATCGCATTCTCGCCCGACGGCAAAAACCTGATCTCGGGTTCGCTGGACCGGAACATTATGCTCTGGGACGTGTGCGCGCAAGGCCGGACGACGACGCGCCCGCGCATGCTCTTCCAGGGCCACAAAGATTTTGTGCTGTCGGTCGCGTACACGCCGGATGGAAGGTATGTTGTTGATGCTGATGCTTCTGAGGCGGACGATTGAGTGAGTGCTCATCTGCTGTTTGTTTATTTGCTGTTGTAGGTGGCTGATGTCGGGCTCGAAGGACCGATCGGTGGTGTTCTGGGACCCGCGGTCGTCCCGCTCGGTGCTGACCCTGACGGGCTACCGGAATTCGGTGATCAGCGTCGCGTCTTCACCCGCGTCGCCGTACTTCGCGACCGGAAGCGGAGACTGTTTTGCTGTTGTTTGGAAGTACCAGTGCCAGTCTTTTTAACTATGCAAGAAGAAGAAGATGGCGGACGGGTGGCGGAGAGCGAGAGAGCGGAGGGCATCGGAGGTGGCGCGAGGAAGAAGACGACGGACTACCTACGCTGGAGCGCGGCGCGGCGAAGCAGTTGAGAGACGTGAAGAACGGCGACGGCGGGTTGAGCGGCGGGAAGCGAGTCGTTTTCCACACAGTCTCTTACCTGCTCACCGAGGTTGGTCACGTGGAAGGCGGCGAGTGCGTGCTGCACAGACGCGATCACGGCTGTCTCTGTTTTCTTTCCGCCCGGACAAGAATCGCTAGCGCTGGTTCGCGTTGGCTTTGCGCGAGATGGTTGAAGGAACGACTGGCCATTGCGCGGCGAAGGAGCAGAGTAGAGAGAGAGAGAGAGAGGACGTGTATTCGTTCCTCTACCTCGGCCGCTAATCAATCGAATCAGCAAGTGCATAGGCTGTTGTTAGTTCTCCCGTTCGTGTTGGTGGTGATACTGACTGCATGTTGGTTGTGCTGGGCGAGTACTCGATTCGAGCTCATAATCGAGAGATGTGTGTTCGCGGCAAGAGATGTGTTCGCGGCTTTCGATCCTAGGCTTGAGTTGAAGGTCCAGACGGACAAGTTCCGATGTCGATGTTCGACGCAAGGCTCTCTGTGCGAACTGGCAGCAGTAGTGCTGCACCAGCAGAGCGAGGGGGAGATATGCGGTCGGCGAAGACACCAGAGTTCGTTGTCGCTGGCTGAAACACGAGGTGAACACCGTAGCGAAGCGAGCAGAACAGATTTGTGGGGTTGTTGAATGCACTTGATCTAAACACACACGCGGCTTGCGCTGGCTAAGCGGTAGGAAACGGTGTGCATACGAACCTAGTCGCCACCTTCGAATGGTCACCACGAACATGGTGTCGGCCGTGTGGGCTGTTCGGGGCTGTCGCTGGAGGTTTGGATGACTTGGGTTTTGTGAACATTAAGGGTTATGTTTCTGGCAACAGGTTATGCTGTTCATTCCAGCAAAATCACTCGCTCTCACTCATGCTCGCACGCCGCACGTGCGCGCTCGCGGCCGCCGCCCAGCGTCGCACTGGCCGCCTCCCGCGCCGCCCGAGCGCGCGCTCCAGCAGTAATAGCACCTCCAGTAGCAATAGCACCTCCAGTAGCACCAGCAGCACTGCCTCAAACAGCAGCAGCGGCGGCAATGGCGCGGCGCCACCCCCTTCACTATCCGAGCTGCCGCTGGCATTGCGACTGGATGGTCTGAGCGACCGCGAGCTGCTGCGGCGGTTGCTGCGGCGTCCGCAACGTCCGTGGGCGTGGGCGGCGGGCGCGGCGGCGGTCGGTGTGGCGCTCGTGGCGTTCGCGCCGGAACTCAAGCTCGGCGTCAGCAAGCACACGGCGGAAGTGGCGTCCAAGTCGCTGCAGGACGAGACGCTGCAGGGTCAGACGCGGGTGCGGCACAGCGCGGCGGTGTTGAGTACCAGTGGGTAAAGCTCAATGTGATGAGCTGATGATGTTGCTGTTGGTGCTGTTGGTGGTGGATGGCGCAGGAGCTGGCGTCGCAGATCGTGCAGACGGTGCTCAACGACCCGAACGTGCTGCAGCAGGCGTCGCAGTTCCTCCAGCGGGTGAGGGTGCGCAGCAGGTGGTGTCTCTAGTAGGACACACGTGGGCTGATGGCAGGTGCTTCGTTGCTGCGATTCTTACAGCTGGTGGAGATGGACGCGACGCGAGACGCGCTGCGCAGCCTCGTGGTGCACACGCTGAACGACCCAGTGACGCTCGCACACGTGACGCAGCTGGCCAAACAGGTGTCGGCGCTGCTGCTAGCCGATGCTGGAACGCGGCGCCAGGTTGTGGAGCTGCTGATGGCGACGCTCGCGGACCCGCAGTCGCGCACGAGTGTGCTACTGCTGATCGAGCAGCTCATGCAGGACGAGCAGACGCGACGCAACCTCACGCAGCTGCTCGGGCACACGTTTGCGCAGGACTTTGTCAAGGCAAACGTCTCGAGCACGCTCGGCGAAGCGGTGCATGACGTACTCAGCCGCGTCGACATCCAGAACCACGCCAAGCAGTTCGTCGGCGCGGTCGTCAAGGACCAGACTGTGCAGGCGCAGAGCGGCGATGCCATCTGGAGTACCTTCATGTACGCCGTCACGCCCAGCTGGCTCTCGTGGATCTGGCAGTCCGGGGACAATGCCGCTACCCCCGAGCCCGACACGAAGGTCGCAGCGGAGGTCGCCGCCGAAGTCGCGGCGGCAACCGCAGCCGCTTCGTCGGTCGAGCAGGTGACTGTGGTCGAGGAGAATCGTGCGAATGACGATACAGTGGAAGACATCGTGGTCGTCACGAGGAAGGCGCCGGTGCGCACGAGAACTGGTGGCGTGGAGTCGAGTAGTAGTAGCCGCGAGAGTGGAGAAAAAGAGGCGCTCTCGGAGAATGACGATAGCGCGAAGCCGCCGTCGCTCTCGAAGCGACCTACCACGTCGCACCGTCGCTTGTTCCCGCGCCGCAAGACGACAGCGTCTTCGAAGGAGAAACAACAGGAGAGCGGCGTCGCTCCTGGGGACCGCGAGGGAGCTACTGCATCTGTTGCTTCTTCTGTTAGCGAACAGTCAAAGGTGGCGCCTCAACGCCCGTCGACAGAGTTCTCCGAAGACTTCGAGACGCGGAATTGGAGCGGCTCCGGCAGCGGGTTCCTGTAGATTCTCGGAGGTGTAAGGCCAGCGTTGCTCATCGCGTTAGTTGTATGAAAAGAAGCAAGTGCGGTTCGCGCCTCTCTCTCTCTCTCTCTGTTTCTCGTGTTACGACTTACTACTGCGCTCGAGTCGGCAGCGTGACTCTGGCCACTGTCTTAGAAGCGTCCGTAGACGAGCGAGTCGAGACGATGCACGTGGGTCAGCAGCTCCTTGTTCTGGTGCTTGAGTCGCACCTTCTCGCTCTGCAGCAGCTGCGCTTCCTCGCGCGCGATCACAAGTTCGTCCTCGAGCTGCGCTACTGTGCGCTCGGCGCGCTGGGCGACTTGCTTCCACTCATCGGTCTCGCGCAGAAGTTGGTGGAACTGCGACTCGACGTGCTTCTTCTCGGCGCTCTTGATGCGCAATGCATCTCGCAGCGACTGCACCTCCTGTGAGAGCGCGTGCTCACGTTCTTTCGCGAGAGCGTTCTCCTTCTCGAGCTGTCGCAGCGCTGTCTCGACGCGCATCAGGATGTGCAGCTCGGCGCGGTTGCTGTTGCTGTCGTCTTCGTCCTGGTCAACTCGCAGACGGTTGACGTTTGCTGCAAGACCTGTTCCGGTCATAGACGCGCTATTCCGTCTTCGTAGAGCTCCTCCGTGGCTCCTACCACGGCCGAGCACGCTCGTACTTGGTCGCCTTCGCGTAGTCGGCATGCCAAGCACTCGCCGTGGCGTGTGCGAACCCGTCGGCGACATCAGCATCCGTTCCATGCGCGCCTTGCGTCGAATTTCAAAGTTGTCGTCGTCGTCGTCGTCGTATTCCGAGTCTTCGGCTGCTCGTGCGTTGCTAGTGTACACGTGAGCCTTCACTCCAGTGGCTCGGATCGACGCGAGACGCTGTGCAAAGAGCTCTTGCGGAAGCGGCTTGGTAGGGAGCATGATCTTGCTTGTCGAGATACTGCTGCTATTACTCTGGCTGCTCAGTTGACTCAGCGCCAGCATACTGCTGTTGTTGGCGCCGACTTGATTGACGGCGCTGACGAAGTTGGATGTCTTGAGCTCAGCTCTCGGCATTCGTGTGGTCGTGGTGTCTCGGGGTGATGTGGCACCACTACTCGAGTCCAAAGTGTCTGACTAAGTTGCATTGATCAACCATCATCAGACCCACATCGCGGTAGAACAATCTTAACATCTGTAGATACTAGGAACAACGGTGACGTACCTCGTACTCTCTTGTACTCGCTGAACATCGTTGTCCTCGGTGCTTGACGCTGACAGCTGGTGCATCACGGACATGTCCTCGAAGACTCGAAGTCGACAACGCCACGGATTCGGCTAGCGAAGCTGCTGGATCGAGTCTCGTTCCTGCTGACGACGATTCACCAACAGCGTTCGTGCATTCTGCTGCTCCAGCACTGTCATAATCACATGCTGCCGATGCGCACGGCTCATCGACGACATAAGCCGAAGGCAGACTGACTTCCGCGCTCTTTTCGCTCGTCGATAACAACGCCGCTACACCGCTTCGATTGGCGGAGGAGCACACGGAGTTCGAAGACGCGTGGGCTCGAAGGCGATCGTCGACCCGGTCTTTCGGCGATAAGAGCTGAGATCCACCAACGCGTCCGTGCACGATTCCAGCTCCAGTACCACTGCTCGACTGCGAGATGGAAGAGAGCGATCGGAGAACACCTACTCCTGCAGAATCGTTGGCGGTAGGCGGCGCAGCAACAGCAGCAGCATTCGCAGCAAGGATCGACCCGAGTCGGATACTCTGTGATCGTTTTCCCTGACGCTCAGCAGCGTGCACTTGATCGATGAATTGCTGACAGTGCTTCGCTGACGACGCCATAAGTTCTTCCGTCCTGACCAAGTGGCGGCAGTTGCTTCGGACACCAGCTCCAGAAAGCTCCTGATACTCGATCACACACCGGGTCTTGCTCTTGCGATTCTGCTCGATGCTTCGAAGTTGCGTCGCTAGATCAATGACGACGCGGCACTTCCCTCGGAGTCGTCCTCCTCCACTTTCCCCCTCATCTCCGTCCACCAGCTCGACATCGTCGACGTCGTCGTCGCTGAGTTCTAGGATGAGCTGCGCGTCGCGAGTGAATGTGCATGCGCACCGGCGCCACTCGAGCAAGTTCGTCTCGAGACTACGAACTTTGCGTCGAAGCGTCACGACCACGAGGTCTTTCTCCGACATCGATCTCGTGATCTACGCACGACCTACTACGACAATTGCCTCGAGCAGCACTGCCGTCAGCGCCGTCGCCGTCGCCGTCGCCGCCGCGAGAGAGTGAGCAGCCGCGTATTTCCAGCGTTCGTTCGTTTCGAAGAATGCTCGACAAGGTCATCGATGCAGATTTACGAAGTTGCTGCAGCATGGCACATGTGACCGAAGTCAGGATACCTATCGAAGCAACAAACGCAGATCTATTGTGTCGTGGTCATGGTGAACGTCCCTCGATGATGATCTAGCCTACGCTTTAAAGTTGAACGCGAAGCCCGTCTTCGGCTTGGACTGCGGTGCTTCTGACTTTTTCTCGGATCGGCGCGCCTTCTTCGGCGGGGGCGCTCGGGATGTCTCTTCCTCCTTCTCCGAGTCCTCATCCTCGCTCTGCTCGTCACTGTCTTCATCGTCGTTGTCGATCTCGCTGTCCTGCATATCCGAGTCGTCGTCATCGCTCTTGTGTGCTGCGTCGTTCTCGTCATCGATGCTCTCCGCATCGTCATCGTCATCGTCATCGTCATCGTCATCATCGTCGCCGTTCCCATCACTTCCTGCAGTGAGCTCCTTCCAGCTTTTCTGGATCTTTACGACTTTGTCAGCCTCCTCGGTGTCGAGATCGGCGACAGCGATCAGCGGCGCGTAGTGCAGCTCGTTCGTGAACTCGAGCTCCTCCTCATTCTCGAGGAAGATGAGGCGCTTGGCGTGCTCGGCGCTGTGCGTCTTGCGATCGTCTGCTTCGCAGAACTCCGAGCAGTACACGTTCGTCTTGCAGAGCACGCAGCGCTTGAGCTCGTCACCTTCGTCCGCGGCGTCCTCAATCGACTTCTGACACTTGAAGCACGACAGCGCCGTGCACGGCACCTGCTTGAACTTACCGCCGGCTTTGCTCTTGCGCCTCCAAACACTGAGGTGGTACGCCGAGTTGCCCCAGTTCGGGAGCGCCATCTCCTGCACAAGCGCGAACCGGAGCTGGAGCTCCTTCTCGAAGCGCCGGTCGCCAGTGTCGCCCTGCCACTCGCCCACATGGATCACGAACTCGCCCTGGAAGAACCGCACGCAGTGGAGCGCCATGTCGTCGTGTGGTGGCGGGTAGCACAGAAACAGGTTGCGTGACGCCATGCCGTCCGCGGTCTGCTTGAGCACCTCCGGACCGCCCTTGCCGATCGAGCAGAATGGTGGCACCTGGCCATGGTACGCATTGCGCTCCTGCTTGTGCGCGCGTCCGCCACTGGACGACCCGTCCGTTGCACCGTCTGTCGTCGGCGGACACTTGTCGTACGCGACGATGTCTACTTTCTGCTTCTGCAGCAGCGAGCTCCAGTAGCCCGTACCCGCACCCATCTCTACGAGCGGCGCGTATTTGGCGACAGCGCTCAGCGCTTCGGGCGTCGGCGTTGCGTACGCGTAGAGATGGCAGCACCAGTCGCGGCAGTTGTTGCGCCACTGCGCGAGCAGCGAGAACGCCGGCAGCTCGACGAGCCCGTTGTTGTTGGTACTAGACTGGGCGTTACTCTCAGAGGCGTTTACTGCCTTGCCTCGCTCGCGGCGATAGTGCTTCTTCTGGGGCTTCTTCTTGCTCTTGCTCGCGACGGCGGCTTGCGCCGACGCGATCAGGTGCGGATTCACGAGCAGCGCGTCCATCTCGCCGTGCATCCCCACGCCCTGTTCGTAGAACAAGCGAACGCCTTCTCGCAACCGTGCGTGGTAGATGTCCAGCAGCGCAAGCGACTCTGTCGGCTTCTTGTTCGCGCGCAATGGCAGCGCCAGCGCGTCGACGAGCGACGATCGAGTCTCTGCTACTGTAGCGTCGCCCATTAGCTCGTTGTTCACAAAGCTCTCGAGCTGCTGCTGCACGTCCGGACAAAAGTGCTCCAGGTCGCTAAAGTATGCGTCCGGAGGCGGTACTGCGCCGCACGCGCGGCCGTACAACACGATCGATGCGTAGTAGCACTGGAAGTACATCTGGTCGTAAATGCACGCGAGGAGGATCGGCATCTCGTCGCGCGTGCTCTTGCCCGTGGCCTGCTCGGCTTTCTTCATCTGCACGTGGAGCTCGCCGATGAGCTGCTGCTCGTGCTGCAGCTCGGTGACAGTCTTCTGCCCGTTGTGCGTACCGCCGCTCGCGAATTGCGTCTTCATGTGCAGCAGCAGCGCATCGAGCAGCTCGGTCGCGGACTTGGACCACACACGCGACGTGTAGATCGTGCCGGCGATACGCGCGAGGCGGATGAGCCGGTAGAACGTGCTGAAGAGCCGCTGGCCGCCACTCGGCTTGGTGGCGCCGTCACCATCCTCGCGCACCACGATCGCGTGCTGCAGCACACCGTGCTGGCACCGCTTGCATTGACCCGCGCGCAGCGCGTCAAGTGTCGTCATGCTCTGGTGCTCCTTCTTTGCGCGCGCGTCGAGCACCATCTCTCGTCCGCCGTGGCGGCAGCTGCAGCCAGGCACGCCGCACTGCGCCAGCACGCCGCCTTCGGGCAGCACGTCACGCAGCACGTCGAGCACCTCACCGTGCTCGTTTACGTCGGCAAGCGGCGTGTTGTGGCGGAATCTGCTTGGCAGCGCATGCAGTACCAGGCGCTTGCGCTTGGGCTGGGCAATGTCGGAGCTGCTGCTGTCGGTGGCAGCGGTGGTGGTGCTAGGACCGTACCTGCTCCGGATTACCGGCAGTGCTACCTCCGACTGGTTCGCCTTCTTGCGCCGCGCTTTCTTGGCGTCCTGACGCTGGTGCACATGCTGCGCCACGTCCGCGTCGAGCTCGAGTCCGTACTCGGCTGCGATGGCCGCCATCTCGTCCTCGATGAACGCGATTTCGTTCGACTGGAAGCCGATGTGGCCCATGCGGCGCTTGTTGCCCATGGCGGCTTGTTGCAAGGAGCCGGGTCGGCACGCGCAGGTCGCCGCTAGGAGCTGCTGTCAGGTTCCTGCAGCGCTGGTGCAGGAGGTGTCTTGATCGCTCCAAGCAACTGGTTGGTCGGCAGTGTTTTCAGTGCTGAGCATTCTGCATTTTATCACTATGTAGAGGTTGAATCACCTGTATTTTCGCACTATCGAATATGAAATGGCTACGCTCGATGACGAACGCTGTGTAGAGTCCGCTCAGCAGCTCGCGATGGTGTGAGGCCATCGCGGGCGCCTTCGTTCGTACTCCGCACGCGCTGCGGCGTGGATGTGTCTGGATGGTTGGAGCTTGTCGTAGAAAGCTCTCGCGTGGTACGAGAGAGTGAAGAAATGACCGCGAGCTTTCGCTAGCGCCAGCCGGCGTCCGGGAACGCCAGCACGCGGATCAGCGGGCGCGAGCACGTGTCCTCCTTGAGCACGTGGGCAGGGCACGCGCGGCGCGCGACCGGCGCGTTGTGCGCGTCTTTGCTCCAGCATGTAAAGACCTCGGAGAGTGTGTCGCCGCCGTGTCCGGAGCATTTGAGCACCGCGGCGAACGAGTCCGTCGGTGCTCCTTCCTCACCATCAGTGGTATCAGCGCGAGAAGCGAACGCCGCGCGCAGCTCCGTAAGCGCCACCAGCTTGCCCACACTCTGCTGCACGAGCGCGGGCGTCTGCGCCGCCGTCTCGTTGCGCACGAGCCCCACGGCGCTAGCGAAGTACGCGAGCATCGACAACCCCGAGCACGTGCCGTGGCGCGTCCACTCGTGCTCCCAGAACTGCGGGTACAGTGGAGACATGTCGCTGAACTTGACGTCGGGCCAAAGATCGTGCAGCACGTCGAGTCCGATCGCCTGCTCCACGGCGGCGGCGTCGAAGGGCTCGCCGCCGCAGTAGCCCGGCGGCGCGCCGGCTTCGTGCTCCGGCCAGAGTCCGTGCAGTGTCAGGTGCGTGCGCCAGTACGCGAGCGGCGCGCGGCAGCCCGGGAACTCGTTCTCCCGGTGCAGGCAGAAGGCCGGCTGCCAGCTCTGCGCCAGCACGTAGAGCTCGAAGGACGTCGATGTCGATGTCGCTGGTGACGAAGGTGCTGCTGCCGCCGTTGGCGAAGTCGCCAGCTGCGTCACTTGGGCGTCGAACACGGGCGCGTGCGTGGCGCCCGCGGCGGCAGCTGCGGCGACCGGAAGGACCGCGGCGATGGCAGCGAGGAGCTTCATGGCGTCCAGACCAGAGCGGTTGTGACCTTGTGATGTGCGATGTGTTCTTCAAGTTTGACTACCTTGGTTCTATCACTAGGGCCAATGATTGTTCGGAGGCGAAAAGTTTGCTCGTGAAGAAAACACATGTGCTGAAACTCTCTCGAAGCGCAGCATAGAGCGCGCCCAAGTCGACGCGCTCTGCGCTGCACGTGCGCTCCTGGGCGAGACGCCGATGGCCGGCGGGCGGTTCCGTACGGCGCGGCAACTTCGTAGCTAGTGCATGTGATGCGGACGCGAAAGACGTGCGATGTACACTGAAGCCTACAATTATTGCTTGCGAAGCGTCACTCGTAACCCCACTTGACTACATCCATCCACCTCCTGCCTTCCTGCCGACGCTGCTCCTGCTGCTCTGCTCTGCTCCGGATGGACGAGAGAGACGACGACCTGGTCGCTGACGACGGCGCGATGCAGTTCGACCCGAACAAAGAGCAGGATGACGACGGCGACGACGAGAGCAGCTTCCCAGCGGACACAGAGCAGCCGATCGGAGACGTTGGCGAGGACTTTGGAGACCATGACGTCGACGAAGCTGGCGACGCCAGCGGAGTACAGCACGAGAGCGCGACGGGAGACGCAGGCGCACGAGCGACCGCCTACGACAGCGACGGAACCCCGCAGCAGTCCCAGTACTCGGCGGAGCAGCACCTGATGGAGCGCTTCCGGTTGCACAAGCAACACCGGCGCGAGAAGGAGGCGTTTCTCAAGCGCACTCGGCAGGCAGCGGTGGCCGGAAGCTCCAAGGCGAGAGACAAGCGTGCATCAGCGCAGCAGCCGCCGAGCGCCACGAAGCTGGCGCCGGCAGAGCTCACGCGTGTGGACCACAACAACCGACCACACCGCTGGAAAGACGCACCGGTGCTCGTGCGCGAGATGGAGCTGCGCGCGCACCAAAAGATGATACGGAATGGTGAGCCTGTACGGCCATTCCCCGGTCGTCTGCGCAAGAAGATCTTCAATGCCGAAAGCGACGAGGAGGCCGAGAGCGCGAGTGGTAGTGGCGCAGAGATGACACGCAGCGGCGGTTCTCCAGCCCGCCGCGAAGGTGGCAAAGACGGCGACGCTGCCGCCGCCGCCAAGCTGCTCACAGAGACCGACGAATTCCTCAAGATCGACCAGTCGCAGTTCCCACTCCACCTCTTCGACAGCGACGAGTTCGAGACACGCTCGCCGCGGGAGTGGATCGCGTCTGGCGAGACGGGCTCTTCGCCGTACTTCATCAAGGGCGAGTGGCGCTGGCGCAAGTGTGCGGTGCTCAGCTACGACAGCGAGAAGCGTAAGTTCCTCATCCAGTTCCAAGGCTCGGACAAGCAGAAGTGGGTGCGCCGCATTAACGTGCGCTTCGAGAGCGAGTCGCTCGAGCACTTCCAGAATCGCGTGGACGCAGCTGCGCGACGACGCGAAGACGCCAAGGCACAACTGCGCTTCGACCACTTTCTCGCGAAGCAGCCGGCGGCAGATCTGAAGGCTATGAGCCGACACACACTCGAACGGATCCACCAGCGTGTGGTGAGCGGGCTGCCGGAGCAGGTCGCGCTGGTGGACGGCCAGCCCACTGCCGCGATCCTGCGCACTCTCACAGACGCGACGATCCAGGGCTACATGCGCAGTATGAAGAAGTCGGTGCTCTTCGACCGCCTGCGCCACGACCATGTGTTGCAGCACAAGTTCGCGGAGCTGAACTTGATGTTGCCGTCAGTCGCGGACTCCCCTCCGGAGTTCGGCAAGATCGCGATCCCAGCTCACGCGTTTGAGAAGAACCGCAAGCGCGTCGGCGCACTGCACTTTGCGAGCTCGAGCCAGCTCTTGTCGGTGCTGCTGCGTATGTACGCTGGGTGGGAGAAGACCTTCCAGCGCCTTTTGCTCATCCAAGTGGACTCAAAGACTGCGGCAGCGGCGCCGACAGCAGCGAAGGCAGTTTCACAAGTAAACGGGACAGTGAGTGGGACTGCCACGACGCCTGCGGGGAAGGAGCTGTCGTCCCAGTTTCCGTTCCGGCTGCTCGACTTCAAAGCGCTGCAGACAAACCACCAGAACAAAGTGGCAGAGATTCTCTTGATCGACTGGCGGCGCGCCATCGTTGAGAATCTCATCGACAACTTGCAGGACCACTACGACTTCTTCCTCTCGGATGCTGCTGCATACAGCGGCAGCAAACTGCAGCGCATCATCACGGGTGTCGAGACACGCATGGCAGCGCACTTGCGACAGATCGTTATGCGGTCGATCTCGGAGTGGGTCGAGTTTGTGCGATGCAGCACAGCGTCTTCGCCGACGGAGCAAGATGTGTGGCGCACGCCGCGTCACTCGCTCTTCGATGTGCAGCTCGGATTCGCGGACGGCCGGGTCGTAGTCGAGCCGTCCATGAGCGAGATCACGGCTGTGCTGCTCGAGCCACTTGATGCCATCTTCTCATCCGTTCATGAGATCGACTCGATCGACTGTGATATCATGTCATTACTCAACCTTGAGCGCCGCCGACTACTGAATCTGCACGGTGATCCCACGGTCGTCGCAGAGTGCGTCGAACAGATCGCACGCGCAAAGGCCCAGATTGTCGAGTTCGTGCGCATTGCAATGGAGTCGGCGCAACAGGTCGCAGCGCAGTTTGAGAAGTACACAGAATTCGTGAGCTTTGATCCCGTCAAGTATCTCGTAGACCTGAAGGAGGAACCCGACCCGAAGGTGTATCTCTCAAAGATCTGCGAGCAGATCCGGCGGTTCCACCAGCTCTCGTTCCACGTCGATGTGATTGCATTCGATGCGATGCCACTGCCGCTCGCGTGCGTCAACACGCTCTCTTTGAAACAGTTTCTCAAGGCGCGCGCCGTAGAGATCCGTACTGTACTCGTGAACAGCATCGTCCGCGAGGCGCGCGAGCGAAACATGGACATCACGCTGCGCTATGAAGCAATTTTGCGACGCATCAACGAGAAGCCAACGAACGAGGCGCAACTTGCGAAGCTCAAGGAGTTTGTGAACGAGAGCAAAGCTGTGATCGCCGGCATCGTGAAGGAAGTCGATGAGATCCATGAGCGCCTCGACGCCATGAACGAGTTCTCGCACAAACTCAGCACGGAGGACTTTAAGCTTGCGTACTCGACGAAAGAATGGCCGCTGCGCGTTGCGCATGCCGCGGACTCGTGTGACTCGGCGCTAGAAGAGGATAAGATCCGGATGATGGACAGGCTGGCGCTTGAGAAAGAGGCGTTCGAGCTAGATCTGGAGCGTTTCGAGTGCGAGGTGCAGTCATTCAAACTGTACGGTGAGATCGAGCAGACGGAGAAGTACGTCGAGCTGGCCGTGAACCTCTTCGACTCACTACAGGATGCGAAGGCGAAAGCGCTGGACTTTAACGCGCGTGAGGCGGTCTTCAACTTCCCCCCGACCGAGTACTCGATCCTCACGAAGCTCGAGACTGATTTCTCGCCGTACTACAAGCTCTGGACGATGTGCTCGGAGTTCAACCAAAGTCGACAGGCGTGGCTAAACGGTCCGTTCCTCGAACTCAAAGGTCCGGAGATCGAAGCGCTCGTCGTCGAGTGGTGGAAGTCGTCATACAAGCTTAGCAAGACGCTGATGGAGGAGGCGCCGGGATCAGCCGAGGTGGCGCTGACTCTTCGCGAACGAACGGAAGAGTTCAAGGCGTACCTGCCGGTGATCCAGTCGCTTGCGAGTCCTGCGCTCCAGGAGCGTCACTGGGAGACCTTGCGGCAGAAGATCGGATTTGAGGAAACAGAGGAAGAGTTGACGCTTAACATCCTTCTCGAGAAAGGTATCACGCAGCACGTCGAGACGGTGCAAGAGATCGGAACGTTCGCCGAGAAGGAGTACTCGCTGCAGAAGAGCCTCAACGCGATGGTATCTGAGTGGGAGAAGATTGAGTTTCAGTGCGCACCGTATCGCGAGACGGGCACGTACCTCATCCGCAGCACGGACGACATCATTGCGCTACTCGACGACCATCTCGTCAAGACGCAGACGATGCGCGGCTCGCCGTACATCAAAAGCATCGAGAAGGACTGCAAGGCGTGGGAAAAGAAGCTGCAGTACTCGCAGCAGCTGCTTGACGAGTGGATGGCGTGCCAGCGCACGTGGCTCTACCTCGAAGCGATCTTTAGCTCCGAGGACATCATGCGGCAGATGCCGACCGAGGCGCGGCGATTTGGGAGTGTCGACGCGCTCTGGCGCAAGACGATGGAGGACACAGTCGCGGACCCGAGCTTCATGGCGGTCGTCGCGATGGACAAGCTGCTGCAGAAGTTCCAGAAGGCGAACGAGAAGCTCGACGAGATCCAGAAGGGCCTCAACGACTACCTCGAGATGAAGCGCCTGCACTTCCCGCGCTTCTTCTTCCTGTCGAATGACGAGTTGCTCGAGATTCTCTCGCAGACGAAGGAGCCGAAAGCCGTGCAGCCTCATCTTGGCAAGTGCTTTGAAGGAGTGAACAGGGTGACGTTCACGGAGGCGTTGCTGATCACAGAGATGATCTCAGCTGAGGGCGAAATCGTGCCACTGCGGCTCACGGTCAACCCGGAAAGCACCAAGAACAAGGGTAACGTCGAGATGTGGCTGCTCGAGGTGGAACAAAGCCAATGGGACAGCGTGCGTGACCACACGCAGCGCGCGATTGGCACGTATCCGAACGAGGAGCGTGAGGCGTGGATCCTCAAGTGGCCCGCGCAGGTGGTGCTCGCAGCGTCGCAGGTGTACTGGACACACGACGTCACGCGTGCGATCAACCAGCACGGGAATGTAGGACTGAAGCAGTACGTCGAAGTTCTCAACGCGCAGCTTGATAAGGTCGTGATCCTTGTGCGCGGGAACCTGACGAAGCTCGAGCGCACCACGATCGGCGCGCTTGTCGTGATCGACGTGCACGCGCGCGACACGATCGTGCACATGATCGCAAAGGGCGTGGAGAACGACCAGGATTTTGAGTGGATCTCGCAGCTGCGGTACTACTGGATTGATGGCGCGAAGACTGCAGGCACGTTCGACCTGCAAGCACGAATCGTGAACGCGCGCGTCAAGTACGGCTACGAGTATCTTGGGAACTCGATGCGGCTCGTGATCACGCCGCTCACGGATCGCTGCTATCGGACGATGATGGGAGCGATCGACCTGCTATATGGCGGCGCGCCGGAGGGTCCTGCCGGTACGGGCAAGACCGAGACTGTAAAAGATTTGTCGAAGGCTATCGCGATCCAGTGCGTTGTCTTCAACTGCTCAGACGGACTCGACTACTTGGCGATGGCCAAGTTCTTCAAAGGACTAGCGGGCTGTGGCTCTTGGTGCTGCTTCGACGAGTTCAACCGCATCAACATCGAGGTGCTCTCTGTGATCGCGCAGCAGATCCTCACTATCAACGAGGGCAAGAAGGCTAACGTTGACAAGTTTCTCTTCGAAGGCACGTTCATCAAACTGAACCCAAGTGCAAACGTGTTCATCACGATGAACCCTGGGTATGCTGGTCGCGCAGAGCTACCTGATAATCTCAAGGCACTCTTCCGGCCGTGTGCGATGATGGTGCCGGACTATGCCCTCATCTCCGAGATCCGGTTGTATTCATTTGGGTTCTCGAATGCCCGCAGCAATGCGCGGAAGCTCACACAAGTGCTGCAGCTCTCGTCCGAGCAGCTGTCGTCACAGAAACATTATGACTACGGTATGCGCGCAGTAAACTCGATTCTCGTGGCAGCGGGTCACCTGCGGCAGCTGCTCGGCAACGACCCGTTCTGGACGGAGGACAAGATCGTGTTGCGCTCCGTGCAGGATGTCAACCTGCCCAAGTTCACGACAGACGATCTCCCGCTTTTCCGAGGCATCACGTCGGACCTCTTCCCTGGCGCGCACTTGCCAAACCCCGATCACGGCGCGTTGCTACCGATGATCGACACGATCTGCGAGCGTGGCGTGAGCATCGTGCCGGATGTCACGACTCCGCTCGAGTGCAAGCCCGAGTTCAAGATGAAGGTGATCCAGTTCTACGAGACTGTGCAAGTACGTCACGGTCTGATGATCGTCGGACAGACCGGATCGGGCAAGACCTGTATTGTGCACACGCTCGCGACTGCCATGACTGCGTGCAACACTGAGAGCGGCGGTACATTTCAGAATCGGGTGATAATCCACACGATGAACCCGAAGTCGATCACGAGCGGCCAGTTGTACGGCAACTTCGACGAGAACACACACGAGTGGTCCGATGGAGTGCTCGCGTGCACGTATCGCGAATGCGCGCGTGACACAAGCGCTGATCTGCAGTGGGTCATGTTTGACGGTCCAGTGGATGCAGTCTGGATCGAGAACATGAACACCGTGCTGGACGACAACAAGAAGCTTTGCCTCATGAGCGGCGAGATCGTAAAAATGACGGACCGCATGCGCATGATGTTCGAGACAGAGGATCTGGAAGAAGCGTCGCCGGCGACGGTGTCTCGTGTCGGCATGGTGTTTCTCGAGCCAAAGAATCTGGGGTGGGAGGTGCTCATGCGTACGTGGCTTCGCACGCGACTGCCGCACGAGTTCGTGCAGAAAGCCGGGTTCATCGAGGAGGCGTTTCTCTGGCTCGTGCCGCCCATGCTGTACTTTGTAGAGAAGAACTGTGTCGTGCCGACTCCTGTGACGTTCCTCGAGCATGGCGCGTCCCTGCTGCGGCTGTTTGAGTGCGCGCTGAACTGTCCCGATGGCATCGCATCTGATACGAACCGCGTGCTCGAGTGTCTCCTTATCAAGGCGACGATCTGGACGATCGGCGCGTGTGTAGACTCGAAGTCTCGCCTGCTGTTTGACCGGTATCTACGCGACTTTCTCACGGGTACAATCATGGACTCGGACGCCTCGCGCGTGTACTTTGAGGACTTCGTAGCGAAGAACCCATCATATGCTGTGACTGACCGAGGGGCTTTGTTCGCAATCCCGGACGAGCGGCTCGTGTACGACTACCGCTTCGACGTGAAGAAGGGAATCTGGAGCAGCTGGATGGATGGTATAGGCATGTTTGCGATTCCGCGCGATGCTCAGTTCACGTCCATTCTCGTCCCAACAATCGACACGGAACGCAATGCTTGGATCCTGGACACCCTTCTGCGCCATCACTTTCACGTGCTGTGCACAGGCGAAACAGGAACGGGCAAGTCTGTCTCGATCAAGAAGAAGATCATAAACGGTATGAACGAATCGTTCTCGTCGATTTTCATGAACTTCTCAGCACAGACAAGCGCGAACCAAACGCAGGACATCATCGAGTCGAAGCTCGACAAGCGCCGCAAAGGCGTTCTCGGTCCGCCCCTTGGCATTAGTTGCATCATCTTTGTCGATGATCTCAACATGCCTGCAAAGGAGACGTATGGCGCGCAACCTCCGATCGAGCTACTGCGACAGTGGATGGGCCACGGTGGCTGGTACAATCGCAAGGACAACACGTTCACGCAACTTGTGGACGTGCAGTTCGTGGCAGCAATGGGTCCGCCGGGCGGCGGTCGCACCAGGATCACGCAGCGATACGTGCGGTACTTCAACTTGGTCAACTTTGTGCCGTTCGACAACGACTCGCTCAAGGGCATCTTCGGCCGTATCACAGACTGGTTTCTCATGAACTTCCCGGGGTCCGTCAAGCAAATCAGCGGTGCGGTCGTGAACGCGACGATCGACGTCTACAACACGATCTCGTCGTCGCTGCTTCCAACGCCAGCAAAGTCGCACTACACGTTTAACCTCCGTGATCTATCCAAGGTCTTCCAGGGCATCGCGCAGGTGACGTCCGATGTCGTGAAGGACGGGAAAGACTTTGTGCGACTCTGGAGCCACGAATGTCTCCGCGTTTTCTCGGATCGGCTGATCGACGATAAGGATCGCCAGTGGTTTGCGGAGGAACTGGCGAAGATCGTGGCGTTTCACTTCGATATGAAGTACGTTGAGGATGTCCGCGGCCCAAACCCAATCTTGATCTACGGCAACTTCGGCGACAGCAAGTCCACGAAGCGTAACTATGACGAGCTACGCGACCGCGAGTTGCTGCAGAGCTCGATGCACGTGTATCTGGAGGACTACAACAACATGAGTTCGGCGCCGATGAGCCTCGTGTTGTTTCAGAACGCGATCGAGCACGTCGCGCGTATCTCCCGCGTGATCCATCAGCCGTACGGCAATGCGCTGCTCGTGGGCGTCGGCGGCAGCGGTCGCAAGAGCCTGACAACGCTTGCGGTCTTCATGGCGGAGTTCAAGCTCTTCCAGATTGAGATCTCCAAATCGTACTCGCGCACCGAGTGGCGCAACGACCTCAAGAAGGTGCTCCAGATGACTGGTGTGAACAACAAGCCGACGGTATTCCTCTTCTCTGACACGCAGATCGTGGAGGAGGCGTACTTGGAGGATATCAACGGCATCCTCAACACTGGCGAGGTCGCCAACTTGTGGCAAAACGACGAACTGATGCAGATCAGTGAAGCGCTTGAGCCTGCTGCAGCTGCGGCGGGGGTGAACACTGGCAACAGCGCCGAGATCTACAACTTCTTTGTCAGTCGGTGCTGCACGAACCTGCACGTCGTGCTCGCGCTCTCACCGATCGGTGACGCGTTTCGGCGACGACTGCGGATGTTCCCGTCGCTCGTCAACTGCTGCACGATCGACTGGTTCACAGAGTGGCCGGACGAAGCGCTGCGATCTGTTGCAGATCACTTCCTTCACGATGTGGAGCTTCCCGCGCAGGTGAAGACTGGCATCGTGGACGTCTGTGTAGACATGCAAGAGAGCATGAGCCGCATGACGCAAGACTTCCTCCAGTCGCTGCGGCGCCACTACTACATCACTCCCACATCGTATCTTGAGCTCATCAACACGTTCAAGAAGCTGCTCAACAACAAGCGCATCGAGGTGATGACAATGAAGAAGCGCTACGACAACGGGCTCACGAAGCTCATGGAGACCGCCGAGCAGGTGGAGAAGATGCAGGTCGAGCTCGAGGCGCTGCAGCCCTTGCTCAAGGTCGCGACGATTGAAACAGATGCGCTGCTCGAGACAATCACGCGCGAGCAAAAGGAAGCCAACGTCACGAAGGACGTCGTGGCTGCCGAGGAAAAGCTCTGCAACGAGCAAGCCGCCGAGGCGAATGGGATCAAGGAGAGTTGCGAGGCCGAGCTGGCAGAGGCGATCCCAGCGCTCGAGAACGCTGTGAAAGCGCTGCAGACGCTCACGAAGGGAGACATCACGGAGATTAAAGCAATGAAGAAGCCCCCCGACGGCGTGAAGCTCGTGATGGAAGCCGTATGCATCATGATGAACGTCGCACCGCTCAAGGTGAAGGATCCGAACGGCGGCACGAAAAAGGTGGACGACTACTGGGTCCCGGCACAGAAGAGCCTGCTGAGCGACACACGGTTCTTGCAGAACCTGCTCGAGTACGACAAGGACAACATCCCTCCCGAAGCCATGGAGAAGGTGATCCCGTATTCCACGAACCCGGACTTCTCGGCCGAGAAGATCCGCAAAGCATCCGTCGCGGCGTCAGGACTCTGCAGCTGGGTGCACGCCATGGTCGTGTACAACCGCGTCGCAAAAGTGGTGGCACCGAAGCGCGAGGCGCTGAAGACAGCGACGGCTGCGCTCGAGAAGGCGCAATTCGAGCTCAAGGGGAAGCAGGATGCGCTGCAAGTCGTGCTCGATAAGGTTGCCAGGCTCGAGGCAGATCTCGCCGCCGCGTACAAGAAGAAAGCTGACCTGGAGTTCCAAGTGGACGACTGCTCGAAGAAGCTCACGCGCGCGACGCAGCTCATCGGTGGCCTCGGGGGCGAGAAAGCGCGGTGGATCGAGATGTCCGGGAAACTCCAAATCGTGTACGACAACGTAGTCGGGGACATCATGCTCTCGTCGGGCGTGATCGCGTACTTGGGCGCGTTCACGAGTGTGTATCGCGAGAAGGCGCTGGGACACTGGAGCAACGAGTTGAGCAAGAAGGACATCACGTGCTCGGAAAAGTTCTCGCTCACGGTCACGCTCGGCGACCCGGTCAAGATCCGCGAGTGGACGATCGCAAAGCTGCCGAACGACTCGTTCTCGATCGACAATGCGATCATGCTCCAGCGCAGCAACCGATGGCCGCTGCTGATCGACCCGCAGGGCCAGGCGAACCGCTGGGTGAAGAACATGGAGGAGAGCAACAACCTCAAGGTCGTCAAGCAGTCGCAGGCGGGTTTCGTGCGGATGCTCGAGAACTCGATCATGATCGGCGCAGCG